>VDFB02256132.1:119364051-119645633 GCA_007258455.2 Sequoia sempervirens
AAAGATGAAATTTTACCTCTTGATTACTGAAATTTGACATGTTGATTATTGAAATTTGACTAAGTCTAAATTTTTTAAAATCTTCCAAAAACTAGAACTTTCATTATAGCTCCTATAGATTTGAAACCACTCTCAAACATCCTACCTATATACATGAAATATAACTTAAAGTATAAGAAAGTAAATATTCATATGTAAATGCCAACTTATACTTAAATGTTTATTTGATGTATATAGTTTCCTTGGTAGAGAAAGAGAAAATCAAAGAGTTTAGAGAAATGCATTCCAAAAGTCATGAATTACATTTGGCGAGTGCCAAATTTGGCGCTAGCCAAATGAAGCAACCCATTTGGCACACACCAAATAGGTTGCATTGGGAAGTACCAACCCAATGGGTTATATTTTGCATTGGGCATCTGATCCAAAGTTTGGACAACCTTTTCTTGAAGACGTGATTTTCTAAAAGGGTGCCAAATTTCCTCATATTTTTGTTTGTGCTCCCTGTCTCATTTGCACGTCTTTCAATGCAAGTTTATAAAAAAATTGTGATAGTGTTAACCTCTATCTTAGCTATCTAATTATATAATTCTTTTTTCATTTTGATTTAGTTAAGGTTTTGATCAATAGCTTCTATTATAAATGCCTCCATTTTTGGTCAAAAACCAACATGTGCTAGTTTTAGGATAATTTTTTACTCGTTCATTGAAATGTGTTGAAAACAAATTACATTTTTTGAAACTAGACTCCATTCTACACATGATGAAAAGAAAATCAATTTTCGATTAGTTTTCAAAAAATTTAATGGGGAGCACGCTCAAATTTTAGCTTTTCAAGATGTGTCCACTTTGCAAATTCATAGAATATTATATATTCATTAAAAAAAATACTTGAAAGAAGGATGATAAACTACATGGTGTTAGCTAATTTCTCACTGTTGGGATTTTTGAAATTCTAAAAAAAGTTAATCAAAGAGGGGGGAGCCCTTAGTGCTATGCTATTATTTTTGATAAAAATAGGACCTATTTTGGCCCCCCACATTTTTGAGACCATTAATCTTCATTAATTTCAAAAAGAATTTGTAGCTTAGAAACTAGACTTGGAGCACTTCAACTTTTTCTCTTGCTACATCTTGAAATTTTGAGCATAACCATCTTCATTTTCTTGTACAAATTAGATTTTGCTGATTTAAAAAAAAAAGTGGCATTTTAAGAGCAAAAATTGTGTCACAGATCCATGCACTTACCCAATGGTCAGATGCCGCTTTTCATAAGGTTGGATGTTTTGATATTGTACTTACATTTTCTAATTTTAGTAATACAGTCATATTGTTGATAATACTAGTGCACATACAGTGCTGACCCATTTCAAGTTTACGTCTGTGGGTTGACAATGAAATGAGCCTTCATGATGAGTAAGATAGCTACTTAGTGTAGATGTCCAATCTCTAAGTCACATCTCTAAGGGCTTAGTTATTGAACCATTAGAGGAGGCCAACATTTTTGGCGTTGTTGCTAGGGATAGTGTCAAACTAGGAAGTTCTTTGGAGTCATTGATAGTTTCTTTCTTGCTTTAGTATTTCTGAAGTTTTTTCTTAGCATATCCTTCATTTAGAAAAGTAATGACCTACTATTCTTTCACCAATTATTTGTGTGAGTTGGCTAATACTGAGTTGATACTGCATGCATAGAGGGAGGAGAAGAGATTCTTATGGTAGATTCTTTCCTAATGACCCTAATCCTAATAATCATCAAGTTGAGTTTCAAAATTTTCCAAGAGATGAAAAAAGAAGAGGCACACCTTTTTTCTTATGCATTTCCCAATTTGACTAGTTTTGACACTTCCTCTAAAGACCAAAATTTATTTGAAAATCCATTTGCTTTGGAACTCCATCAAGCAGGCATGGATGATGCAAATCGAAACAAACCCAAGCAACCATCTTTTCCATTTCCTATCACTCATCAGAACAAATTTGATAACCTCAAAAACATCCCTACTTCAGTCCTTCCTAAGTTCTATGGGCTTGTCACAAAATACCCTGACACTTTCTTGTTTGAGTTTGATACTTTCTGCAAAAGCTATGACTATACCACTGATGTTCATAGGCTTAATTTGTTTCCTACCACCTTGAAAGAAGCTACATTAAGATGGTTTATGAGCTTAGCTAGGAATATTGTAGAGACTTGGGATGATATGAAAACAAAGTTTCTTCAGAAGTACAAAGAATATTGTAGGGAAATGATATGAGAGGAGATGACAACTTTAGGATGCAACAGAAGGAAGATGAGAGTTTGGAGGATTATATTTCAAGGTTTCTATTTCTCCTACAAAAATCTCCACATCATACACTCAATGAAGAGTATCAAAAGATACTCTTCCTTAGAGGGGTCAATGAAAAATACATTGGTGCTCTAGACCTAATGGGGGGAGGAGATATCACCCAAGTTCCTTGGGATGATATTAAGAAGATATGCCAAAACTATTCTAGGGTAGCTTCAAAGAAATGAAGAGGTTACCAATCCTGTATGGGTAAATCATCCACCAATGGAGTTTCAAGGATGGAGATTACTCACTTGTTGGCAGAATTCAAGCAAGACATCATAAACAATCTAGTTACTCAGCTAGATACTGTAACGAAGGATTTTGGCACCTAAATCCTTGCTCTTTTAGGGTTTTTCACCTAAAAGGGGAAAGATGGGCCAAACTGCAAAATGTTAACACTCAAGACTAATGTATGGATGGATGGGAAATGAATGTAAAGTGTGTGGATGTGTTTTTGAAGCTTATAAATGCATATAAATGAATGTAAATTAATCTAATGCAAGATGTTAGAAAACACAATGTTGATTGCAAATATGAACTAGAAACTTAAACAAATGAAGACATAAATGAATAGGATTGAACAAAGTGCACCTAGAAACAAATTGATGTTGCTGGAAGGTTTTGGAATACTGATATGATGTTTTCAAGCCTGACCTAGGACTCATTCACCACCTAGGGTGAATCAGTCCCTGTTCTCATGAAAACTTCTAGAAATAGGTTTCTAAATGCCGAGAGATGAATTATGAGAAAAAAATAGTTTTTAGGCCTATAGATGGGACTAATTCACCATTCTTGGAAAATCAGTCCTCCTACAAGAATCTACAAAGTTAGGACTTGATTATGTAGCTCTAGATCTACCTTTTTGTCTTCTACAGGTGTCCACTTTAGAAATTGTTGGAATTGGGTCTGAAAATTACTTTTTCTTGATATTTTGTCTTGAATGATAAGGAGATAACTTGAATGACTTTGAAATGCAATATTCAATGATTTCCAAGCTTCCAAATGACCTAAATTTGCAAATACGCAAGAATAAGAGAAGAAATGTTGATTGTTAAGGCATGGGGGTTTGCCTTGGTCAAACCCCGTTTAGGTAATTAAACCAAAATGATGAAATATTAAAATAAAGCATGTAACAATGGAATATATTACCTTTCCATGATGATGGATCTTGAAATTCTGCAACAATACATGAAGATTCAACCCTTGAATACTTTAGAAAGCTAACTTGATGACTTCTAATGAAGAAACCCTAAATTGCTTGACTTGGATGAGAAGATAGATGATGAATTAATGATGAGAGATATAAAATTTTATGTTGTATGTAAAATTAGGATAAAAGTACTTATTTATAGACAATTTTTCCTTAGTATCTCGTTAATACCTCATCGCAGGCCATCATGAAGCAAAATTAATTCAAATTTCACTTTATTTCCCACTCAAAGCTCAAAATGGGGACAAATAGGACTCATTCACCACACATGGTGAATGGGTCTCACCTGGATGGGACTGATTCACCATGCATGGCGAATGGGTCCCATAGGAGCCATTCCAACACCTAAGAAGCCAAGGAATTAGGAAATAAGGTCTAAAATGCCATCTTGTTAGGTATTTGATCAATTAAAGCCTCAGGATGCACAATATGGGTTAATTGAGATCTATTAGTGATGATTTAAATGTTAAATATGGCTTGGGACACATAAATCAATGTGAAATTATGATTAAATACACTTTACAACACTAAAATTAGTTCCACATAGCCTAGAAAGGCACAATAACCAATGTGAATGTGCAAGACACATTACAACACTAGTTTATCATTAATTTTACATTAAGAACCTTCTAGATTGATGTAATAATGTTATTAAACACATTTTATAATGTTTAATTAAGAATAAATAGGTTAATTAAGTAGAGAAGCGTGAAAGTCCTTTACAAGACTTTACAGCACCTTTACAAGATGTCATTAAAAACATGTTATTCGATTTGCAAGGGTCGAAGACCTAGTGTGGATGCATAAAATGTCTCAAAACACTAGATTAAGACCTCATTTAGTCCATTTTATCATGAATTAATCCCATGTCAAGCAAAGGGTCCTTTTTTCTATGCAATAGATACACTTCAAGCAAAGAAGAAACATGAGGAGGCAGAGGCAATGTTGGCAGAATATTACCCTCATTGCCAACAAAAGAAAAAGGACTGCAAATGCAAAATGGTAGCTAACATTGATAGAAATCATAGCCCACCCGAGTTCAAGCCAATCTAGGGTGATGATGATCAATTCTACTACATTACACAAAGGAGACCATGGGCCCTAAGACAAGGTATGCCGCTAGATCCATTATCTTTTGTTGGGCCTTATTTCAATTCTTATGTATCTAGTAATAAATGGTAACCCCCGTACCCATCCAACTATGGAGAATATCCACCTCAACCTTGGAACAACCCTCTAAACACCTAGCCCAATCACCAAAACTCTTGACCCCAGTGGCAACAATCTTAGGGGAATTGGTAGCCACCTCAAGGAAACTAGTAGTAGACATCCTAATGGAGGGAAGGACAACAATGGCCAAACCAGACAA
Source organism: Sequoia sempervirens (assembly GCA_007258455.2). Taxonomy (NCBI): domain Eukaryota; kingdom Viridiplantae; phylum Streptophyta; class Pinopsida; order Cupressales; family Cupressaceae; genus Sequoia; species Sequoia sempervirens. Next base: position 119,368,950 of record VDFB02256132.1, read on the forward strand.
CTAGTTACATGCAACCACCTCCATAGCCTCAACATCCTTCCATCATTCCTCCTCCCACTAGTTCATGTTCTAGCACACCTATACCTACTCAGTTACCATCTCAACCCACACCTAACCCAAATAACAAACCACAATAATAGTCAATCTACTCTATAGATCCTAATGAATTCTTTGCATATGTTGTGAGTGTGAGTGGAATTCATCTACATTCAAAAACCACTTTGCCAGCTCTTTCCACTCCTATCATTATTGAGCTCCCTATGGAAGAAGAGGAGCATCAACATGTCCTCATTCAACCAAGTTTGCCTAAAAATCATGCACCAATTCAATAGACTAATCAAGATCTACCATTTCCTCAAAGGTTAGAAGTTGTTAAACAAAAGGAAGGGAAGGAGGGAACAACCTTTGACATTATAGATTAGTTGAAACACATATATGTTAAGATACCTTTTTTTCATGCTATAAAATATGTCCCCATATATGGCAAAGAAATCAAGGAAGTATGCCTCAAAAAGCTAGGGAGGAAAAAGAAAGACCCCACTACCATTCATGTGGTGCGATAGTTGGAAGATATGATGCTTGGGAAAGTTACTATTCCTAAATACACTAACCTAGGTAGTCATGTGGTAGGAGTTATTATAAATGGAATTCAAATAAAGAATGCTCTAATTGACTTGGGAGCATCAATAAATGTGATGACTAAGGATATCCTACGACAACTAAATGTTACAAATATGATACCTACTCCTACTATCCTACAACTTGCTAATAGTTCCACTATCAAACTAGATGGTATAGTAGAAGACCTTGTTGTAACTCTAGATTCTTGGGAGTACCCAACAAATTTCATGATCCTTTTTCCTAAAGCTACACTAGGAGGATATCCCATTATTCTAGGAAGGTTGTGGTTAGCCACAAGATATGCTTACATTGAATGTCAGTCAAGAGACATGACTATTTTTTATGGTAGAAGCACTAATTTTTTTTCTCTACCCTCCTGCTCAACCATCCAATGATATGGATAACCCCATATGGCCACATGTTGGAGAAGAGGTTGAGGAATTCAATTTAGTGGCACAACTCATGATGATAGGTAGAAGTCCTTTCATGTGGCTTCAGGAGGAAGATGAAGTGTTGTCCCACATAATTCAAAACCATTGTGAGATGCATGAAGAATCATCCACTCATGAATTTTGTTTTGTAGTTTTGGTGAAGACACTTCTACCTACTCCTCTTGCAACTGAATTTCCTACAACAATGGATATGCTTCATACATTGCTGCCACGAGTTAAAAATGTCAAGCATTAGTGAAATAACTATGATTGAGTTAGCCACACAAGTGTAGGTTTCAAAAGGGAAACATTTGAATATTAATAGCAAATTGAGTCAAGAGCATAGTTTTCCCTAACAAACCTATTAAAGACCCATCAAAATGAATTTGCATGGGATTAACATGAAATGAAAGGTTTGGATCCTAAGCTATATACTCATAGGATATATATCAGAGATGACTACACCCCAGTAAGGCAACCACAAAGGAGAATCAACCCTATATTGAGGGAGATTTTAAAAGGGGAACTACATAAATTATTGGATGTAGGATTTATCTACCCTATCCCAGATAGCCAGTGGGTGTCCCCATTAGTAATTGTGCCTAAAAAGGGAGGTAAATGGAGAGTTTGTGTTGATTACAGAGAACTAAAATATTCCACCAAAAAGGATCATTTTCCCATTCCTTTCATAGACCAAGTATTGGATTCACTTACAGGTAAGCAATATTTCTCTTTCCTAGATGGATTTAGTGGTTATAATCAGATACATATTGCACTTGAGGATCAAGAGAAGAAAACCTTTACTTGCCTATAGGGGACTTATTCCTACTCAGTACTCCCATTTGGTTTGTGTAATACACCTGCAACCTTTCAAAGAGTAGTCATTAGTATATTTTTCAGATATCTCACATGAATGTATGGAGATCTACATGGATGATTTTACTACCTATGGTGCTGATTTTGTAGAAGAATTAGAAAATATAAGAAATTTTTACAAAGATGTGAAGACCATAATCTATCCTTGAATAGTGAGAAATGCTTCATGATGATGCAGGAAGGAGTAGTCCTTGGCCACTACATCTCTCAAAAAGGAATTCAAGTGGACCCAACCAAGATTGAGGTGATTACCAATCTTCCTATTCCTGCCAAGCAAAAATATGTTAGAAGTTTCTTGGGACATGCAGGTTACTATAGGCACTTCATCAAATATTTTAGTAAAAACGCAACACTAGTGTATAATCTCCTAACAAAATATTTGAGTTCTAGTGGATAAAGGACTATGACAAAGCATTCTCTAATTTGAAAGAAGCCTTAACCCATCCCCTTGTACTCAAAGGCACTAATTGGGAACTCCCTTTTCATATTCATATAGATGCATCTGATTATGCTATATGAGTTTTCTTGGGACAAAAAGAGGGAGAAATTGAGAATGCAATCTACTTTGTCAACAAAAACCTACAAGGAGCTGAATTTAATTACACAATGATAGAGAAGGATATGTTGGAAATCATCTATTTCCTTAACAAATTTAGGCATTACATAACAAGATATCATATCTTTGTTCATATAGAACATGTAGCCATAAGATACCTCATGAATAAGCCCTTAATTTTAGGAAGGTTAGCAAGATGGTTATTGATGCAGGAATTTGACATCACCATTGTTGACAAACTAGAAAGGAAAATGTTGTAGCAGAATTTCTCTCCAAATTTACTATATTAGAGGACAATCAAGTCATTAATGACTCTTTCCCCGATGATTTTTTTTTTTCCATTAGTGTGAACACACCTTGGTATGCTAATATAGCCAATTATTTGGTTACAGGGAGAATTCACTCTCATTTCTCTCCAAAAGATAGAAGGGTGCTTATTGAGAAGACTTTTTCTTTCTCATGGATTGCAGGATGTTTATTCTACACTAGACCAAATCATGTAATGAGGATATGTGGAAGGGAGGATGAAACATATGATATACTACATTCATGTCACAATGAACCTATGGAGGGAATTTTGTAGCTAAGAGAACAAAAATGAAAATTCTTAATACAATATATTACTGGCCCACACTTCATAAGGATGTAGGAAAGTATACTAGGAAGTGTGATAGATGTTAGAGGATGGGTCAGCCAACCAAATCTGATGAGATGCCTCTTTAACCCTAGGTATTCATCACTCCATTTGATAAATGGGGACTTTATTTTGTAGGTCCCATTGATCCTCCATCAAATGGAAAATCCTACATCTTGGTTTGCACTAACAATGTGACCAAGTGGGTTGAGGTTAAAGATATGAAACATGCCAAAGATAATAAGATTGTAGAATTCTTGTATGAAGAAATCTTCACACATTGTGGGATTCCAAGAGAGATAGTGACAAATCAAGGGGCCCAGTTTACATCAACCATTGCCACAACATTGGTTAATTAATATAATGTAAGGCATAAGAAATCTACCCCCTATCACCCTTAGGCCAATAGCGAGTCTGAGGTGACCAATAGGGAAATATATGAAATCTTGACCAAAACAATGGCTATTCATAGGAAAGATTGGGAAAATAGGTTACTAGAAGTTGTCTAGGCCTATAGGACCACTTGGAAGACAACCACTAGTTTCACTCCTTTTGAATTATTGTATGGGAAGACAACCATGATGCCTATTGAATTTGAGCATAAAAATATTAGGATTGCACTGGATCTTGGGATAAACATATCCAAGGCACAAAAGGATAAAATCATGTAGTTGAATGCTTTGGATGAGATGAGAAATTCATCCCTTCATCATATTGAGATAGTGTGAAATTAGAGGGTAAATGGCATGACAAATACATAAGGGAAAATAAGTTCTAGCTAGGTGACTGGGCATTCCTTTATGACTCCAGGTATCAAGATAATGCAAACAAACTATAAACTAGGTGGTTAGGACCATATGAAGTTGCAAAAGTCTTCCCCAATGGTGTTGTTCAACTCACAACCATTGACCCTGTTATATTCAAACTCTTGGTCAATGGTCACTATCTTAGGTTGTATCATAAACTAGCTTCCAAGCAAGAATTCATGCAACAATTTATTCAACACCAAACCTCTAAACTTCCTACAGCTGAAGGAAGTGAACCTAGTGTCCCTCCTTCTACCTAGTGAAGGTATGCATGCAATCACATCATAATAAATATTTCCATTTTTGTGGGAATCCATTTCTACATCAATAAATCCATCCGCCCATCCATATCCATATTTTCACTCTCTTCCATAACCCCACCATCACCTCATTCCATCACCACTGCATTAATTGCTCAAGTATAATTTCCTCCACATTCCTTGAAAAAGATATTCCAAATTTTTAGGTACATGTGCCACAATCTATTAATCTTAGTTATCTTAAGTGCATTTATTTAATTACTATAAATTAATGTTGATATTTTACATAGCACATATCTATGCTTTTCCCTACCACATCATAATTATCACCTAGCCTATGTGAACACATGCTCTAATTTAGGTTGGGGGGTGTCAACCCACATGTGTCATAAATGCCAACAAATTTGAAATGAGCCAGTTTTAATGAAATAGTTGAATGATAGCTTGCATGTGTGAAATGGCATTGAACCACTACCATTTTTCTTGATGATACCCTTCATTTATGTTTCTTTATTGCCTTATTCATAATATTAAATGTCACCAAAAAGGTAAAATTCATATGGAATTGCATTAGCACCACAAAGGAGTTGTAGGAACAAGAAGAAATTGGGTTTTCAAAGAAATATTGCAGGAAAGAAAATTGTGCAAAAATGTTTGTTTGACTATGTGTAGAGATAATGGGTGGCCAACTAATTAGGAATGAACCTACAGTTCATGATGTGATACTACAGGATGCACTTTCTCTGGCCTAGTTCAGGAATTGTGGATGGTTGGACTAATTCCTAAAACATGACATCTTTAGTGAGGAAATTGTGCTAGAATTTGCACAAACACTCTATGACCAGAAGGAAATGGTGAAAGGGCTGGAAGTTGTAGCCACTAAGGAGATAATTACAAAGGTAATAGATATGCTTGCCAGTGGAGATCCATACCCTGTTTCTAGGGATGTGAGGTTAGTTAGGGAAGAATTCACTGAACCTAGTGACCCTTCACTAGTTCTAGATAAGCAAGGAATGAGGAGAACTTCTCTGCCAGAGAAGTGGAAACAAGTAGTTGTCCACATTGTCAAGTATATTACTTGTGAGGGCAGCCATTCATGCCTTCATTCTATAAATTTTAAGCTCCTGAACCATATGATACATGGTAGAAGGATGAATGTTCCCTAAGTGTTGTATAACCTCCTTGCAATCATGGTAGCTAAAACACAAAAAGGTAGGGATAATTCTATATCCCATCATTATTTGATAAAATTGTTAGTAGAGAAATCTTTGCAAGAAGTGTCTAGTGTTGGGCTCCTACAATGATTTAATAACTAATACCTTACAACCATGATTCAGAGATTGGACATCTAACCTGAATAGCCATTTCAATCATCATGAAGGTGCATTTAACTTGTCAACACATGGATGTGAACATGAAATGGGTTAGCACAATATGTGCACTAGGAAAACAAAGTAGCCATTTTCATTCTACAACTAAGGAACACACAATGTTGAAAGTAAATTGCTTAGAAGGGAATACCATAAATTCCAATCATGAATCAACAACTACATCAAACTAAAATCCATAACAAAAATGAAAATCTGAGCAACAAATAAGGCACTACTCTATCTTCTTTGGCTACAAGAACAGTCACATAATGGAATTCTAGTGGTTGTAGGAATAGTCAGTGCCAAATTTCTAACTAATTACTAAGCAACAAGTAATACTAAACTAATACTAAACTAAGAGGAAGGATTACTCACTAAGTGGCCCCCCTTGGATAAGTATCCTCTAAAACTAATGAGAACTCATATGCTCGAACTCAAAGCTTTATTTTATTCACTGTAAATCATAAGTACAAAAGAGTAATGTATCTATATTATTGAAAACTTGAGAGTGCAAGTACAATATCAAATCATGCAACTTCTAAGAAGGAGCATCATATATCTTTTTATACTATCAACTAAAAAAGGAAGTCAACTCCACAACTAGGAGGATACCATTTAGGGAAAACATAAAAAGTGGTGTGGTGGTAGTTACACATGCATGGAATCTGGTTAGACATGTAGGTCCAAATGCAAATTTAGCACAACAGTAATGCCCACATCTACTCAACCAACACTAAAGTCCACTACAAGGTGGTTACATTTGGCTTGCATGAGGAATCTTTTTTTTTCGACCTCCTTGACCTTTGAGCAATACCTTTGTTGGACATTATGGTGCATGCCCAGTTGGTGGTGCCTCCCTCAACTTAGCATTCTCAAATTAAATTTTCATGGCAATGTCAGTACACACAATAACTGCACATATATAACCACCTTAAAGAACATTCATTAACCACATGCAAAACCAATATAGATAATCCACATAATATGTCAATGTCATTAAAAATTGTAGAAATAGGATTAAGCCCAATGTCTATGGTTTGAGGGAAACATTATGAAAATATCAACATTTAGCATCAAATTTCATGACAATTGCCAACAAAAAAACTATACATTCCACCCAAAATTGGACCAAAAACTAGGCTCATCACTCCCCCCAACCTAACGTTTTGCTAGTCCTCTAGCAAGGGAAGGGTTGTTCTTTTGCTTGGTCAAAGCTCTGAAATTTGCGACTGATAGCTATCCAACATTAGTGTCTATTGACTTTTTTAGAGTGATTTTAGAAGGTTCTTTTTTAGCCTTATTGCTGCATCTGACCAAAACCTTCTAGATGGACATGTGTGAGGGGTTTTTGGTGGGGTTTTTTCTTAAGTATGCTCATTTTAAACATTTTGAGCTAGTTTTTTCTTTCCAACAGCAGGATGGTTTTGTTTCTTGGAGCTATTTTTCATGTAGCAGTATTGTAACTCAAATGGACTTATGATACAGTAAGTAGTTTGAATTAATAAATTAGAGCATTTTTACCTTCTCATCTCATGTTTCTCATGTATGTTGTTAATGATTGATCAGCTTGTCTTGTGAAAATATATCTTTCCTTGCAAGCTTTTCTCATGTTTAGGCATTTGTTTAGTGGAAGATGTATGTTTATAATTTATAAGATGTGTTGTTTAGTAGTGTTGTTAATTGTGAAACCCCTATTTTCCTTTTAGAAGCACTAATTATAAACCTCATTATGAATTATTTATGTAAATTGCATTGGAAAGTGAGTTGTGTGAGTCAAGCTTCATGATATTAATTTGAATTTGATAGACTGTTAATAGGTCTAAGTTTTTTTGGTGCATCACCTTAGGTAGTTTCAACATTAGGTTCATTTTCATGCAATTCTTACCATTTATCTCAGAAATTAGTAGTTAGGTGGCATCAAAAGGGGAAGCCAACCCTTATCATTGGAAGTTTTCTTTCAAATAGGATACCCACAACCTAAAAGCACTCCCATGTTACATCCAAATCTTCTGAATTCTTTCACAACTTGGTATTAGGGTACAGATTTGGATCCCTAACAATTTTGACACGCCCAGTGAGACCTTCTAGTCATTTTAGATTAGAAGAATACATTAGTTTGATGGTTTTGATATGCAACTAGCAACATTTTATCCTTTTAAAGGTCACACAAGCATATCTAGTTGCTCCAAATGTGGAAATTGATAGTAGATTAGTGTTGTAGCAGCAAATGAAAGGAATTTAGGCAAGGGGAAACTCTATCCTATTAGATTATCTACAACTTTCACCACCTCATAGGAGAGGCAGGCCAATAAAGAAGGTTGTTGTTTTGTTAAGAAAAATAGTTTCAACTCCACCAGCAATGAGAGTTCTAGCCTCCTACAACTTTTCCAACACCTCAAATAGCCCCTTTACCACCTGCTATGAACACAAAAATTGTTGCCCAAGGACCATCTCAAGAGTTGCAGGAAATTAAAAGAAGCCAATAGAAGATTGAAAAACTGCTTCATACTTTTGGAAATGAGCTAGTAAGCATTAAAAAATAGCAATTTCAAGGTTTCAAGCCTTGGAAATCTCAAAATCAAGGTCAAAGTGAACAGTTTCAAACTAACAAACAACCATATCAAAGAAACTTTCAAGGTGCACAACAAAATATGAATTTGAGGCCTTTTTAGCCATACAATCTAGTTCTAATCAATGTAGCTAGAGATAAGGTACCTATTCAAAACAACCTTGCAGCAGAACATGAGTGGTATTATCCTTGCAACAAGGCCCATAATCAAACTACATGTTTAAATGGTGTCATTAATCAAGAATTGATGGTTCAAAATGTTCCGAGTGTGCAAGACGTGTCTAATGGTGAATCATGCCAACAATAGGAGCTCCCTAAAAGTGACACAACTCTCTTGAATTGGAAAGGAGAGGAGTTTTGTGGAGTAAATAGTGATGGCTCTCCAATAGCAGCCAACACTCGAGCCAAAAGGAGATCTTTCGAGTTTGGACAACCAAAAAATAAAGACAAAGAAGTTGTTGGACCTTCCAATCCTCATGTAGCACACATTTTGCAAAGAAATTCACAAGGCATCAATGGTGGACAACTTGGGAACCAACCCCAACCAACCCACTTGCAGACAAACCCTACTGTTGCAAGGACCGATCAAAAGGTATACATTGCCACACCCTTCAACATTATTGAATCCATGAAAAAGATGAATGTGAATATGTCAATGTGGGATTCCTTATCTATCCCTAGTCAAAAGGACTTGTTGCAATCTTCCTTAGCTGATTTTAATGTTTCAAAAGATGTGCTAGTAGGTCAAGTCAAGGTTTTCTTAACAAATGCACCTCAAGATAGTAGTAAACAACCAAGTAAGGATGTCAAACCACACCCATTTTATGTGTCCTTGATAATAGGAAATAAACTAGTTCACAATTGCATGGTGGATTCAGGGGCAAGCAGTTATGTCATGCCAAAACAAGTTGTTGAAAAGTTAGGACTAAAATATCAGCCTCTTGAGAAAGAAGTTGTCCAACTTGATGAGACAACCATTAACACTATAGGTATTATCAAAGGTTTAATCCTTACCCTACATGCCTACCCCAATTTCTCCATTCCCCAAGACATTTTAGTCATTGACTTACCACCACATTTTTCTTTATGTTTGTCAAGAGATTTCACTACCAAGATAGGAGGTTATTTGTCATCAGATTGGTCCCAAATGGTGTTCAGAATGAGATATGGCACTAAGGTAGTCATCAAATTTGAGCAACTTGCTAAAGATCACATTGAACCATATGTACCAAGTGTTGTTATCGCTAATTGTGTTGTTATTGATGATGATGAACTTGTTGCTACTCAAGAAATGCAAGCAAAAAGCATACTAGATACACTTCTAAGTGAGTGGGAAGCAGAAAATATCATTGATAGCCCAAATGATAACATTAAAGAGACTGGTTTGGGTGTTTATGTGCTACACGAACTTGATTCAGTGATTCCAAACCTCGTAAAGGAGGTTGGACAATGGTTAGATCAGTAAGGTAAAGTGTGGAAGATTTTCTTTGAAGGTTCTCAAAGTGAGAAAGGTGTTGGTGGGGGTGTAAAGCTTGTGTCTCCACAAGGTGACAAATACAACTCTACTTTCATATTTTCTTTCTCTTGTACTAATAATACTACTGAATACAAAGTTTTGATTCAAGGCTTGGAATGGGCACATAAAAGGGGGATTGGCTTCTTGCAAGTGCATGGTGATAGTGAATTGATCGTTAATCAGGTAAGAGGTTTGCATGTTACTAAGAATGATGTCTTAAAATCCTACAAACGCAGGGTGTGGGATATGATAGAAGAGTTTGACACTTTCAATCTAGTTTATATTCCTAGTTATTAGAATAAGCATGCTAATAGATTGGCTGCAATAGGTGCTCAAGTTGATATTCCTAGTGAAATTAGGAAAGAAAAGTTGCAGCCATATGTTAAAATAGTTATCAGACCTTCTATTTCGGATAATAACATTCATTGGAAAGTCTTTGAGAGTGATGAATAGGTCTTGAGCTTTATGTTGCAAGAAGATAGATTTGTGGCAGTCAACCAAGAGAAGATCAAGCAACAATATGATGATCAGATCATCCAATTGAAGTCTAACAAACTACCCAAGGGTCTAGTCACCTTGGAATCCATTTTCAGTACAGATGACCAGCTGGAAAAGAGTAAGACTAGCATGCAGGTCAAAGAAGAAAATTATGAGGAGCTTGGAATTTTCAAAAGTAAGCTCCTTAAAGTTGGAAAAAATTGTTCACATGTAGACAGGAAAGCTTTCATTGCTCTTTGTCAAGAGTTCCAAGATGTATTTGCATGGGAATATTCTGATTTAAAAGGTTTTGATCCCCAAATTTCCCAACATACCATAGAGCTTGAGCCAAACTCAAAACTTGTTAGGTAGAAATAGAGGCCTTTAAACCCCAAACTTGAGCCTCTTATGGTCAAAGAGTTGACCAAACTGATTGAGGGAGACATCATTTTTCCAATCAAACATACCTCATGGGTCTCTAACCTTATCTTGGTTAGAAAGAAAAATGGTGAAATTAGGTTGTGTGTTGACTTTAGAGACCTCAATAAAGCCTCATTAAAGGATCATTATCCACTTCCCTCAATGGAGCAGATTCTACAAATTGTAGCTATTTTAGAGAGATTATCATTGCTTGATGGTTATGCAGGTTATAACCAAGTTTTAGTCAAAGAGGAAGATCAAAACAAGATTTCCTTCACCACAAAATGGGGCACCATGGCTTATAAGATGATGCCATTTGGCTTGTCCAATGTTGGTGCCACATTTCAGAGGGCAATGGACATGGAATTTAAAGGTTTGATCCACAAACTTGTACTTATTTACCTTGATGATGTAATGGTATTTTCAAAGAAGGTTGATGAACACCTTGCACATCTAAAAAAAGTATTTGAGAGGTGTAGGTAGTATGGTATATCCCTCAACCCCAAAAAATGTATCTTTGTTGTCCATGAAGGAAAGCTTTTAGGAAATATTGTGTCCTAAAAAAGGGGATGGCCATTGATCTAGAAAAAGTAAGTGCCATTTTCGATATGCCTTTACCCAACCATAAAAAGGGGCTACAAAGTTTTCTTGGTAGAATTAATTTTGTTAGAAGGTTTTTTCCTAACATTGCAAGTATTTTGAAACCACTAACTACAATGTTGAAAAAGAATGCCAGTTTCAACTGGACCAAAGAGGCCAAGCATAGTTTTGAAGTCATAAAGGAGACCTTATCAACAACCCCTACTTTGGTAAACTTGAACTTCTCAAAAGATTTCATTTTATATGCTTTTGGTAGCATTGATATAATTTCTGCAATGCTGGTACAAAAGAATGATGTTGGCCTAGAACAACCAATTGCCTTTTTTAGTCAATGTTTAGAGGAGTATGAACAAAGATATAATTTTGTAGAGAAACATGTACTTTCTGCCATCAAAAGCTTGAAGAAATTTAAACTTATGATTTCTAACAACAAAGTGCATTTGATGGTTGCTCACCCTAGTGTGAAGGAATTCTTGCTAAGCATGGATCTAAATGATAAGAGGGTAGGCTAGATTGCAAAAGTCATGGAGTATGACGTTGATATCAAGGTAATGAATCTTGTCAAGGGAAAAGGGTTGTGCTAATAGCTAGCTACAAAGGATGAAGGTGAAGAAAATGCAGAAACAGAGGCAGTTCTGGTTGCTGATAATGAGCTTGCAACTGATGCATCTACAACAAATGTAGGTTGGGTGCAAGATATGACTCACTTTTTGCAAACTAGTGAGTGTCCACCAGGTTTAGATAAATCCAAATAGAGGTATTTCAGACTGCAGTCTATTCCTTATGTGTTGATTGGTAACATTCTTTTTAGAAAGGACCTTAATGGTGTCCTCTTAAGATGCATTGATCAACATCAAGTTGATAAAGTACTTCACAAGTTCCATGATGGAACTGCAAGGGGTCATTTTTCCCCAAGAGAAACTGCATGGAAAATAATGAGAGTTAGCTATTATTGGCCAAGCTTATTTAAAGATTCCCATGCTTGGGCCAGGAAGTGTGTAAAATGTGCCATTTTTGCAAGCAAAGAGAAGTTGCCAACTTTACCATTGCAGCCCATTCAAGTAGAACACCCCTTCATGAGATGGGGCATTGATTTTTTAGGTGCCATTAGCCCACCTTCAAGTGAAAGACATAGATGGGTTCTTATTACAACTAATTATTTCACATGATGGACTAAAGTGGTGGCTTTGAAAGAAGCCAATGAAAATGTTTTTTAAAATTTTTATGATGATTTAGTAACTAGATTTGGGGTACCAGAATCATTCATTTTTTATAATGATTTGGCATTTGTTGGGTTAAGAGTAAGTGATTGGGCCGTAAAGAATTGTATTCATCTAAATACCTCATCAAATTATTACCCTCAAGGTAATGGTTTGGTTGAATCAACCACTAAGAAACTGATTAGAATCATCAAAAGGATTTTGGAGGATAACCAAAGGACTTGGCATAACAAGTTAAAATCTTCCTTGTGGGCGGATAGGATAACTCCAAAGAAATCCATTGGGAACTCCCCTTATATGCTAGTATATGGTAAAGAGGAATGGATGCCTTTATCAGTTGAGCTTCCAACTCTTGACATAATGAACCAGCTTGAAATGTTTGAAGAGGAGGACCCAATGGTTGTCCAATATGCATAGCTCATGGAGCTAGATGAAACCAGAGATAGAGCCATGAAAACAATGGAGCTGCATCAACTCCAAAAAAGAGGGTGTTTGATAAAAGAGCAACACCCAAGGTGTTTAGAGAGGGATATGTTGTTCTCAAATGGGATGAGTTAAAGAGTAGGCCTAGAAAGCATACTAAATTTGATAGCATGTGGAGTGTCCCATTTGTCATTACTGAGTGCAAAGAGCACAATGCTTTTCAACTATCATCAATGGATGGAGAAGCTCTACCTATCCCAATCAATGGGATACACCTCAAACTTTGTTTTGACGTATGATCTAAAATCCTCTTTATACAAATTAGAGTAGGTTTTGTTTCCTCTAAGTGTTGATGCACATTAGTTAAATTTTTTCCAGTTTTCCCTAAGTGTTGTTTGCACAGTTAGGTGGCAGTTTTCATTCTACATTGTTGGGTTCTCTTGTTTTTCAAAGTTTCTCTTGTTGGTTTTATGAGTTACAAAAATTTGCAATGTTTTTTTCAAGTGGTGTTAGCTTTCTGAGTGACCCTAAGCCCAATGGATAAGCTTAGGCAGTTGGTCTCATGTTTAGCAGGAAAACATATAGCAAATGTCGCCAAAAATGTTACATGATTTTTAGCTTTCAATTGAAATCAGGTTTAGTGTTTATTCCTTTGTTTTGTTTGTTTAAACATTTAAAAGATAATCCATAAGTCTGCTAGGTTTAATATGCATGGAAAAATATTGTCAAATGAAACAAATTACATTTTTTCATTCCAATGTTGCAATTACAACAAATGAGTAAAGAGAATCGTATATATACAAATGTAATATTTTATTGATAATCATGAAGGTACATGTCCCTCACAAGCCAAGGGACTAAATTTACTTATTCAATGGAAATAAAGAAACAATTTATACATGAATAAGTAAAAACACAATGTGCATATAAGAATGGAGACTAGCCATTTCCTGAGAATGACTAGTTGTAGGTTATCCTCTTGCCCTGCTACTGCTGCCCCAAGTTGCTTGTGTCCTCCCAGCTCTGTAGTGCTCCTAGCTCCTACATTTGGAAAAAAAATCATATTAGAGTGATGCTCTAAGAAATGGAAAATCTCAATCCTTACATACACACCTACCTATGCATGTATAAATTGATCCATAAGTGCATCAAATAAGCATGCAAACCTTGGATGTCCTGGAAAACAATGAAGTCATCAAACACATCCAAAATATGCATCTATTTTTCTAACTTGTTTGCTTCGTGTGCAGATTTAGGAAAAGTTTAGTTACTACTATGATTCAGTTAAATACAACATATGGGGAAAATGTGGCTCCCATGAGGGTAGAGCTCAACATGCTTTGAAAGGAAAAGGAAATTTAGCAACTTGATCAAAGATATACTTGTTATTAATGCATTAAATCAATATGGAATCACACCAGTTGATCAACTTTCATTATCATCTAATCAAAAGATGCATCAAGCTCAATTATGCATCTCTTAAATAATGAGAGAGCAATCCAGAGTATTGTCAGGTCCCTCTCACCTTGACCCTATTGGAAAACCACACATCACATAGGACAATGAGCTTTTAGGTCATCGACATAGGGGGCATGTGTCTACCCACTAGGATCAAAGTGGGGAGAGAATTATGTATTACACATGATAAAAAAGGAAACAAATGTTTTGGAGATCAAATAGAAAATTCATGTGGGAAAACAAGCATTATTATGGAAGCCATGAAGGTTGGGACAACAACATGTATTCTCATGTCGTGTAGGACATAAAAAAAGACAAATTTCTTTTAACTTTACTGAAGGCAACAAGAAATGGTCACAAGAGATTACATTATAGATGAAGAAGAAAGGAAAGGTAGTAAAACATTTCAACTGCCCTGTTCAATGCCACATAATGATCAATTTTCATCTACATTTTCTTGAGTTGCTCAGACCAAAGGATTACCTCCACAAGTGATATGCAGTTGACAATAACTTTATTGATAGAAATGGAGAATTAGTCGAGTTTCACAACTTACAAATTGTAACTTTTAATGGACATGAAATATTTTCACCATTGGCTACACAATCTGTTGTTTTGAAACAATGAAATGGTAGAAACAACAATGGAGAAAGCAATGTGAAGTTATGATCATGAGGAACAACCACTAAGCTTCAAATCAATACAATCACAAGCAATGGTTGATTCAATCATGAAATAGCACAAGGTGACCCCTTTGAGGCCAAGGTCATGATACAAGTGAATAGGACAACACCTTTGCAAAAGCTACAAGAAACAAAAAAGAATAAACCAGAGAATGCTTATCATTGGAGGAAGATGGAATTGTTAATGTTTATTCATAGGTGCATTTGTGAAAGTAAGTGTAGTGAGTAAGGTCATTGTCATTGACAATGACAGTAAACAATGGTGATACAATGCATAATTGACTTATAAGGGTGCCTCTCAAAAGTTGTTTCAATGCATGCAAACCTAGAATAGTTATAGTCCTGAAGATAGTCATAAGTACAAGTGCTATGATGCACAAACAACCACATTCAATGAACATGAACATAATCCTTTATATTCAAAATGTAACAATCATAGCAAGGCATGTATCACAAGTTTCTATAAAAGATAGATTGCATACAAGTTGCCAAGGACAATTCTGCTACAATAGTGATTTGACAATGAGCAATGGGTCTTCAAGGCTCTAAATAACTAACAGTGGCATGAAAGTAGTTAAAAAGGTAAAAAATGCAGCCCTTCATGGAGTTCTAATATCCTAAAGATTGGAAGGACAACCATCACGCAAGATAGGAATCAAAGGTAAAGGGAAACCATATTTTATGAAGATTCCATTACAAGAAATCAATGGCAACACTGGAACCCTCATATATGTGATCAAGATACAATTGCTATGCCATAACAGATATTGTGAAATAAAAGAGGTTATAAAGTCTAATGGACAGTACCAAGAACTTAAGTCCTAAGTAATGTGCATAAAGGAATGGCATATGTGTGGGGTCTTTGACTTATACCCATGTTGTGCAATGACATTGAATCATTTCTGTAGACCATTTTTATTCATAAGGTAGAATGGTAATTGGGAAAGGTAAAGAATACGAGTCTTCTACTCTCTATACTGGGCCATTAACTAATATTGTAGGCTCTGTAGGTTGCTGAATGGTTTCCTCTAGAAATGATTCCTCTAATGATAGATAAAAGATTCAAAGAAGAACAATGATATTAAAGATGGAAATAATCTTATTGATTAAAATAGAGGAGCTCAATTGTGACAATGATCAAAGCATGATAATTGTGTTTCATGAGAATGCAAAGTTTGGTGCATAAATATAGTGCTTTCATCAAGGGAAAATATGCATTGAAGCTTAAGAAGCTTTATATTCCAGGGAGTATCTAGTCACAGTGATCTTGATGCATGAACATAAATGACCAATTGAATACAGTGGTATAACACAATTATCTTATGAAAAGAAAGCAGCCACTTCATGAATGTCAAGAGCAGTGTTTCAAAGATGAAGATGAACATTACCCTCTTAGCAAAAATTACAATCACCTTGCTAGATAGGTACAGTGACAATCATGGTGCCAAGTTTCATATAGTGGTGTTTTTTCAAAGTGTTTTGAGGCATAAAAAGAGGTTACCATGAGTGTTTAACAACATGAGGAGCTATCATCAAAAGGACATAATATGATACTCTCTTAAAGGAAATGTGAAATGCAGGAGTTTCTTCACAATGAAAAACCCACTTTGGGGTTTTAGTTTTAAAAGACATTCTACAGGAAAAGAAGAGCATTTGCAAAACAAGCATTTGATGCTCACTAGAAAACACATTTTTTTCTACAAATTGGAGCTTTCAATTGTACCCACACTATATAATGGCATTGAATCATTTTGCAACAAAATCAAAGTTTTTCTTTCAAATTGAAAATTCCCATCTGGGTTTATCATGAGAAGCTAATGCAAAGGCAACAACATTTGTGAACATTCTATAGAAATAACAAATGGAAACCCATTTCATGTAGGTCATGGCCAAGTAGACCTTTGTTTATGAAAATTATGGAAGACCCACATGGGGTTTTAAAATGTGAAACAACATTGCTATAAATTGAAGGGAAAAGGAGAGTATTTACAAAACCCATTTGCATTTCTACAAAAATATGAGTTTCTTTAAGAAACTAATAAACCCACTTGGGTTCTTTTAAAAAAAATTGTAGATTCAGAAATACATGTGCTACAAAAAACCCACTTAGGAGTTTTTCAATTAGATTGCAAAAGGAATAGAAATTGTGAAATACAAAGAAAACCCATTTTAAAAATGGAGGTCGAGCTCACAAGCCATCTTTTTTCTTCTACATATCAAAAACCCATCCAGGTTAAGAAATTTGCTAGTACAAAGGAAAATTGAAGACATTTTGGGGTTTTCAAGTGAAGCAAAGCTACATTTAAAAAAATACACTATTTTTTGTCCATGGCCATGGTCAAGAAACATTTTCTTCATGAAAGCAACACGCAAATGACATGGAGTATCTTCATTAACAAAGGAAACAAGCTTTTCATGCTTTATCATCAAGGTATAAACAAAAATATGGGTTTCTTTTGTTTGAAATATGAAGATGGAGTTGCAAAAATCTTACCAAAGCTTCTTTTTTTCTTTCTTTCAACTTAAAATCATTTTAAATGGCCTCCATTTGAGCTTCAGAACAAAACAATGGTGGTTGTGAACAAAGTGAAACAACAACAAAAGAACAAAATGATACATATGGTCAAAAAAATTTCCATGGCCACGGCCTGTAGGTTCTTTTATGGCCTCCAAATGATGTGAAAATGGAGATTTTGTGCAACAAAATGAACATTTACCTGCTATTCGAGGTGGTTTCCTCAAAAAACACCACAAAACCAATGTCAAACCTCCATTTTTTTTGTGTTTGCTCAAACCCCACGGTGGAAACATCTATTTTCCAAATTGTTCAATGACAAAATGATGGTGTTTTCCCATTGTTTTGGTGTTTTGATGATTAGGGTTTGACCCTATTCGATGGTGATGGGATTTTCTTCCCATGTTTTTAAAATTGAAAGCATGTGTTAATACCAATAGGGGCCGAAACTTGTGTTATTCACTTAGGCATTTTATGCCTTAAGGTTTTTTCCCCTGATTTCAAAACATCACCAAGTCCTCAAACAATACAACATAAGGAGTGTGCTAGGTTACATATGACATGCCTTTGATTTTTGACCATGCATCATGTGACTTGGAATATGATTTCCAAGAAATATGGAGGTCGGCCATATTGGCCAAGTGTTTTTGAGCTTTATGATGCCTTTACAAATTAGGGTGTTGACCACATATAGCCTTACAATGTTGAGTGAAGAAGAGGTGAAATAACCATGTGCCTTATTTGACCCTATTAATGCTTTTAGGGGCATTTTTTTCATTTCATTATTTCTTTTTCTTTTGTTTCAAAAACATTGGAATATCATTTAAATGATTTTGATAATCACTTTGACATTTTCACTTGCAAATGAAATGTAATAGATATTGATGGTGGGCCCCCTTATTTTGTGCTTTGAAATGTAAAATGACTTGATTAAGTGATGTATTATGAATCACTTAATCAAGATTATTATCTTTAATGCCTTTTGGAGTTTTGTGTTTTCAGAACACACATATTGCATGAGTCAAGGCTAGGAGACAGAATGATTAAACTGTAGGCATGAAGAAAGTGTGAGGGTGAGGTATTTGACTGTTTTAGATGAAAATATGCTATTTTAGAGGTTTTTTTGTCATTCTTTTGGCATGACTATGGTCTTGGCTTGACCTTGGACTATTTGGAGGACTTTTTAGAGTGATTTTAGAAGGTTCTTTTTTGGCCTTATTGCTGCATCTGACCAAAACCTTCTAGATGGACATGTGTGAGGTGTTTTTGGTGGGTTTTTTACTTAAGTATGTTCATTTTGAACATTTTGAGCTAGTTCTTTCTTTCCAACAGCAGGATAGCTTTGTTTCTTGGAGCTATTTTTCATGGAGCAATATTGTAACTCAGATGGACCTATGATACAGTAAGCACTTTGAATTAATAAATTAGAACATTTTTACCTTCTCATTTCATGTTTCTCATGTATGTTGTTAATGATTGATCAGTTTGTCTTGTGAAAATCTATCTTTCCTTGAAAGCTTGTCTCATGTTTAGGCATCTATTTAGCAAAAGATGTATGTTTACAGGTTATAAGTTGTGTTGTTAATTGTGAAACCATTGTTTTCCTTTTAAAAGCACTATTTATAGACCTCCTTATGAATTATTTATGTAAAATAAATTGGAAAGTGAGTTGTTTGAGTCAAGCTTCATGATTTTAATTTGAATGTGATAGGATGTTAATAGGTCTATGCTGTTTTTGTGCATTACCTTAGGTAGTTTCAGCATTAGGTTCATTTTCATGCAATTCTTACCCTTTATGTCAAAAATTAGTAGTCAGGTGGCATCAAAAGGGGAAGCCAACCCTTATCATTTGAGATCTTGTTTCGAATAGGATACCCACAACCTGAAAGTAGTCCCATGTTACATCCAAATATGTTGAGTTCTTTCACAACTTGGCATTAGGGTGTAGATTTGGATCCCTAACAGTACCCTAGACATAAATGCCCTTAATTGGACATCCCCAACATACAACAACAAATTCCAATCATGGTCTTTAGTTACAACATAATTATGTAAGTAAAACTCACATAACAAATTCTTCATTTTAGGGGAGGCAATCCTATAAGCATTGAAAAATTCATTGGGAGTGTCAATAGAAGGATTCAAACCTGAGGAAATCCTTGATAGCTTAAAAGAGAGATATTTCTCTTTTAGGTTTGTTGGAGCCTAAAATTTCATGTGGATTTTAGTTTCCCATATGTGAAAATTTGATTTTGGCACTCAGAAGTAAAGTTGAAAAATCTACTTATGTGGCTCATTTTGAAAATTCATAACTTTGGATTTGTTCTTTTTTATGCCAAACCAATTTGTAGATATATTTGTCTAACATGTGGGAGTATGCACACCAATTTTTAGCTTCATCTGATCTATTTTGACAAAGTTTTGAAGTGACAAGTTGAAGGGGTTTTTAGAAAATCTGCTGTCAACATAGTGAAATTTGTTAAAGTGGCCCACTTTGAAAGAAAATATTAAGTATCTATAAAGATATTATGATAGAAAAATTGGCGATCTTGAATCTCCCTATCTCAAGGTGCATCCATGCCAATTTTTAGAGCATTTGAACATCATTTGGTATTTTTGCAAAATCAAATCCGAACAAGTTTTGCACAATTTTATGACTGCTTTTCCAAAACAACTGCAGAGTGATCAAGTTTGATTTTTAATGTTTTTCCGAGGAAGAGGATTTATGAAAAACCCATTTTCCTACATGTTCATGTGACTTAAATGAACCAATCTCCAAAGTTATAGTTCCCCAAAATCAAATTTGATATTTTTTCAAAGAGGCAAATTGGCAAGCTTCAATTCAGTTTGAACAGTTATAAAAAATGGTTGAGTGAGCAACTTTGATTATGAATAGATTTCAATCCCAATAAATTCATGTCAAATAATTTCACAAGCATACTCTCCTATCATAACTCGACATCCTGGTGCAATTTCATGGCTTGGGGAGAAGTTTTGAATAGTTTTCCATAGTGATTTTGGAGGCCACTTGGCTCTTTTTTATTGCAATGCAAGATGTTAGAAAACAAATTCTAATGAATACCTATTCAATTTGGAGTGTTCAGATGCAATGCAAAAGATTCCCTTATGGTAGAAGTTAAAGTTTTTCCTACATACTGTCACACACCAAAAGGATTTGTTGCAAACTTTTATAAATTTTTTAAGAAAATGCAATAGGTAGGGCCACATTTCTACTCCTCTCAACACATCTATTTCTCACACACAGTATCCTATATAACCAGCATTAGATGCAAAGATAGAGTCTTGGTATAGCGGAAGACATGGGAGGATCACTGTAATTTCTATACGTTTGACTTCCAAATAAAGGTTCCTATGAATCCCAATAACAAGTTGGAGGACTCTGATTTACACTTTAGAGAGTGCTTAGACATCATAGCAAGTGGGGAGGAGTTTGAAATTTCAACACTTTGAAAGCAAAATGAAGTGTTGATCAGCCTTCCCTTGTGTTCTAAAGATATGCAGATTCTAAATGGGCTAGAAGGATGAAGTTAAATAAAAGATAGATGAATAAAGAAGATAGCTAGGTGTAGTTGGATTTAAAGGCCATAAAATGATGCACGAGTCGTATAACACCACAAACAAAAGAGACCTAAGAAAAATTGATGAAATTTCCCACGTAGAATTGATAATAGACTACCAATACAATAGTGAACATTTCCTTCCTCGAGGATTTTATTTGAAGAACACATGAAGAAACAACCACCAAGTTTGGTAGAGAGAGTGCATGGTTTGATAAATATGTAGGTAGAGGATTCTCATAGAGGAAATCAATAACCTAAGATCGATAGAATATTCATATGGCTTGCGTGGAACTTATGAAGGCCTAATAAATGTTGATGAAGCTGAACCAAGAGAAGGATGAGGGTAGAAGCTATTTTGTAAACACTTCAATCTGATTGCATTATAAAGCTATTGAAATCAAAGGGCTATTGTGACTATCTGTTCATAAGCAACTTCATTTCAACAAATGGAAATTCTACTAACTTACGAGCAAAAAAGAACACCAAAAGAATGTAAGTGAAACAAGGAGCTCACAGATGGAGGAGCAAGCCCTAAACGCATCGGCGAGAGAAAGGTCATCGACACAAGTTCCTCCGATTATTAAAGTCACACCGATGAGATGCTTCGGGGAGAGTCTCATAGAAAAAGCATACAATTATTGGGAGGAATAATGAGTTCAGCAAGACATATACAATCGATGGGAAAAAATGAAAATCTTGCCAATGTTTCAAGTGACGTCGAGAAACATGCGGCCAAAAAAATCAATGTTGATGGTCATAATACAAAGAAAAGATTGAATGAAACAAGACTATAGTGAAAGGTAATATTATTTTGAGGAATGTAAACTTCACTTTTTTATTGAGTGGTTATGAGGAAGATGTTTGTTTCACCCACAAAAATCATAAAAGGTAAAAATAATGAATATTTTTCACCAAAGAAGTAATAAGGTGAAAGAGTAGAGGTAGGGTATTTTTATGAGGTAAAATACTTTAACCAAGATGTAAATTTTTTAAAGGGAGTTATAAGGTGAAATAATCATTTTACCCACCAATGCACAAAGGGTAAAATTTATAAAATACTTGTACGTAGAGGTGGAGTTTTTCACCAATGAGAATAAAAGGATGGGTAGTTATTATTCTTGAAGAAATAATTTATTGGTGAAATCTTTCAACTAAGAGACATAAATAGAGAATATTCTACCAAATAAGTTACAAGAGTAGGTAATGGGTAATTCTTTTACCCAAAGCAGTAATCTACTAATCTTGGTGAAATATTCTAACCAAGCTAGATATAAGCGAGAGATTTTCCAGCGAAAGGATTAATGAAGATTATTAAAAGCATTATAATGATTATTATTCATGAAAGAACACAAAGATGAAGATTAGAATATTTAATTTTCCAAGGGAAACAAATTAAATATTTTTTTCAAAAGAAGAGGAATATTGAAACGTTGCAGCGGGCAGATATGATGGGTTGCAATGCTAAAATATCAATGTATATATACAAAGTGAAATTGTATCAAAAAGGAGATGGGATGGAGGAGAAATACGTAGGTTAGGTAGTTGGATAGGGTGAACTGTTGCCAAAATAAATATCATGTTGTACATTGTAAAATATTTTAAAATTATATAATGGAGAACATATTTATCTAGTGATCCAATTATGGTGTCAATTGTTTGTCAAATTTATTGAAAACATTATCTGGTTGTCTCCAAGGTTTTCATTTCTTGATTATTTAAATTGTAATATCATGGATATTCTTCAATTTATCAAAACACACTTGTCGTTCTTGTGTGGTTTAATTAATTGGTTCCTGCAAGATAGGATTAAATCCTTTTGATTAATCACAATAATTTGGAAAAGGACATTTGGATCATTAAGAAGAACTTGATAATTACAATCTTGTACGTTTACACAAGCTGTAAACAGTCATAGGTACCATGAAATTTGAATTATAGCCACTAAGAAAGTCACCCATTATACAAATCTTGACTCCATTAGCCCAACAGAAGTAGGCATTGGTCACACTATTCACCATCTTATAATTTCATAAAACCTTATTAAACCATCCACATTTCGAATTCAATACTAGGAGTAGTAGTCAGCAAGCTTTCATCTATTACACTTTGTGCCATCGTAATAGATCCATCAATTCAGTCAAGTCATACAAATTTAATTCTGCTTTATTCATATAGGTACACCCACCTAGGTCTAGCAACACCTGAAGAGAAGAAGGTCTAAAACATTTGGCCTTGTCTATTACCCTGAAACGTATCAAGAGATTGGCAACCTCTTGAGGTATTTTACCTGCATTTTTGAGAGCTAACAATGTGCAGAGCATAGACCCTTGGAGGGGTCCTACATTCCAAAAGTTGTGGTACCAAGGTTGCCATACCATCTAACCTCATCTTCAAGGTGGCAATTTCCTCATTCTTTTCTTCAATGACTTCATCCCTCTTTTGAATTTCCTTCTTCAATTTTTGTTTTTCCTTTTTCCATTCTTCCTCCCTCCTTTGTATTTCTTTCCATAAATTCAAAATTATTTTATGTACTATAAAATTAGAAGGATTATGAATTCCTACCAATATTTTTGTCAATGGTTGCTCCCCATATAGTACTATCTGCATGGACTCGGTCTATCCAGTTGTCTCTAGTTGTAGGGGTACTATTTCTTCTCCCACTTCTTGCTGTAGGGGATCTTGTTCTTGTTCTTGTTCTTGTTCTTGTTGTGGCCACATGAACTCCTGCTCTGGTTCTGGTTGTTGCTATAGGACCTCTTGTTGTAGGACTTCTTGCTCATGCTGCAGGAAATGTTGACTTTCCTCAAACTCTTGTTTTTCAACTTTTTTTGCAATATTGGAAAGATCAGCCAATGCTATGTTTGTTATTTCCTTAAATATATCTTCCTCCTCAACATTCTCCTACCCTATTGGAGCTTCTATGTCCTCCTGTGGTATTTCTCTAGACTTAGAGCTTTCCCATGGAGGCATTCCAAATGCTAGCCCAACTGGTCTTGATTTTTTGGGAGGGATCTCACATTTTTCTTTGGCTATAGGATGAACAGTGTCAGCCTTCCTCTTTTTAGAACTCAACACCTCTTTTTCTGTCGACTTCCTTTTGGCCTTTCCTTTTCTCATTTTTACTTTTCTCTTTTGTGCCCTAGTTTTCATCAAGGTGCCAAGTGGAATGTCATCATTGGAATCTAAGGAGGATCTTTCTTTTTCTGAGAGCTTTGTTTGGAAAGAACTAATTTCTATGGTTTCTTTTGTTGCAATAGGGTTTACACTAGGGCTTGCGCTAGAGGCTGAAGCACAAAGAGTGGCTTCAACCGTACTCAATCTCCTACTAGACCTACGAGGTTGAGGAAAAACCCTAGGTTGCAAGTGCTTAGGTCTAATTTGATCAACATTTATAAATTCTTCCCTAGTCATTCTAGACACATCATGCAAAGACTTCTCAACTAGCAATTTAATCAGACAATGGTTAGAAATAGAATTGTCCCTTCCTTTTTTGGTCTTGGATGCCATGATTGAGAGAAGATTGTATAGCACATTAGGTACATTCATCCTCCTCCCATGCCTCATGTGACTCAAAAGTTTGAAATGTACTAAATGAAAGTTCGATAGACTACCTTCATAGGTCAGATACCTTATAATGTAGATGGTTGCACGTTTCCATGGTTTGAGCAGAGAGGTTCTTTTTGCATCCTGTTTATCTACGTTGATTGGAGGGTCACCATGTACTATAAATTCGGACCTAGCTGACCTGGCGTCTCGAGAGGTAGGGTAATTTTTTCCATCAATAGGTAACCTTGTAACCTCTACAATTCTTTCCTCAGTTGCTACAACCTCCAACCCTTTTACTATGGCTTTTCCTTCAAAAGATGTCTGGGAAAATTCTAGTGCAATGCTTTCATCAAAGCCATCCAACTTCAGGAAGTAATTTAACCATCCATATTTTCTAAATTTGGCTAGGCATTGTGCATTCTACAATAAAACATCATGAACTAAGGGCTCATTTTGAATTATCCCTCCCATTTTTTTCAATCAACTATCACTCTGCAAATTTTCCTTCCTATAATTCCTGTCTAAAATCCAAACACCTTGCAATACCTGCTAAATTTTCCCTTTCTTTTGTTTTAGCTTTTTGTTTGTAACTCAGGATTATGACAAGTTCAATAATGGCAAGAAAAGGAGTGATAAAGGAGAATTATGGCGGGAAGAAATGTCAGCTGCAGTTAGTGTCACTTCACACATGCGAGTCGTCCTCTCACTCAGATTTCAAATCAGCTCATTTTAAATTTTCTAATGTAGTCTAGCATGAATTGACACATGGGCAATATATTCACATTCTTTTCTTCCCCCCCAACCTAAATTTGGACATGTGTTCGCACATGTGAGATGGGAGTGGTGATTTGATAGGAAATAATAACATGCTATGTGAACATCTATGCTAACATATAGTGATTAAATGAATGCACTTAAAAGAAGATTAAAATCTAGCAATTAATGTACACATACCTGAATGTGTGGAGGCTTTGTTTCAAATATCATGGAGAAAGTATTGTTTTCCTTTTGAGGGAATAAATTAAGCAATTAATGAAAATGAAGTGGAATGAGGTGAGGTGGAATGAAGTGATGGAAGAGAGAGAAAGGGTGTTATGGATGGGTGAATGAGAAGATGGGTGAAGAAATGGAATTTCACAAGAGTGAAAGTCTTTATTATGACAAGTAGTTACCTTAATTAGATAGAAGGAGGGACACTAGGTCCACTTCCTTTGGCTATAGGAAGCTCGGGTGCTAAATGTTGGGTGAATTGTTGTAGGAAGTCTTCTTTGGAAGCTGGCTTGTGATATAATCTAAGGCGATGACCATTGACAAGTAACTTGAATATGATAGGGTCAATGGTAGTAAGCTGAACAACTCCATTAGGAAAGAACTCAGTGACTTCATATGGTCCTAGCCACCTTGTCTGCAATATTCCTACATTGTCCTAATATCTTGAGTCATAGAGCAAGGCCCAATCTCCAGGTTAGAATTTCTTGTCCTTGATAAATTTTTCATGCCACTTGATTCTCTGATTCTGTACTACCTCTATATGATGCAGGGCTGCTCTTCTTATCTCATACAAAACATTTAGCTGCATGATTATTTCTCTCTGTGCCTCAAAAATCTCCATCCCCAAATCTACTGCAGTCCTAAGAGTCTTATATTTAAATTCAATGATGTAATGACCCTCCATTTGTGTTGTCCTTGAGTTGCTTACTGATCCGCTATGAAGTCGAGTATTGATTGGTATGTTGTTTGATTAATTGTGTTTTGGAGTGTTTAAATTTAAGGGGCTTTCTAATGTTGTTTGCTTGAAACGTATTAAATAAAAACAATAAATAATAAGTGGTAAAATAATTATAATTTAATATTTGCATTGAGTTATGAAATTAATAAAAAAAAAAAAAAGTGTTATAAACCAACACGTTGTGAACAATTGCGGGTGGATAAATTCAATCAAGTGGTTACACTCTTAATGGAGAAAATTGGTTAAAATAAGTAATTTTAGGAAGGTGCTGGCAGTTACGGATATGCATGTAATAGCAAATTAATTGTTTGCTTTAAATAGAAGAAATGGAATGCTTTATGGGGATTCTTTTGTAACTGAAATGAAACTAATTTGCATGTACTGCATGAAAATATCTCTTCCTGTTGCGAACATTGAAAAAAATCTCGGGGAAACTTATTGAGGGGTCGGTTACAACATAATGGTAATGGCTCTTTGATGTGAGGAGTGGAGAAATGGTAACGATGGCATTTTATTTAGTGGAGAAATGGTAACGGTGGCATTTTTTTTTTAGTAAGGAATGTATTTGTGGGGGAAATGGGGGGAAAAGGCTGAGGAGAGGTTGCGAGGACCGGGAATACCCAGGGAGATGGGGAAGAGAAGAGGAGAGCAACTGGGGAGGTGGAATTTTTGGAAGTGCTAGTATGCGACTAGTACAATTTTTTTTTGAAGCGTGTAGGTCTTTTCTCTTCATGGAGAAACAACCCAAGGTGACTCTATAATGTCTCTAGAGGCCTGTAAGTTTTAGATAGTTTAATTCATTTGCTTGTGCGTAAGCCTTACTTTTCTTCAGAGAAACATGTATAATGTAATTTCTTGAACATTTCTCCTGTACCTTGATATTTTGCTTGGTAGTAAATGGAATCATTGAATTCATTATCTTGTATCGGATCATGCATGCCAGTATGTGGCCATATCTTAGTCAAATACTTTTCTTCTATTGTTACATAAAATGAGAATAACTTCTGATGGCCATACCGAATAGAGTTTGTAATGGATATAGTTGCATCATAAAAGAGGTTCTCTGAAAACATTCATCTGCTCTATTACACATAGGGAAATCCTTAGTTTCTTTAGGGGCTTCATATAGTAGATAAAAGAATGGTAATTTTTAAGTCTGCTGCTTCTTGAGGCATTATGCCAAACGGTATAGGCATTATAACAGTGCCACCTCAACTAGCACGCATGTATAGCAAGGTATGCATGATTCCTTGAGTTATTATGGTATTGTATTGGAGGAAGTTTAAAGATTTAAATAACCTGCCTGATTCTTCCGACAATCTATCACAGTTGCAGTAGTTGAAAATAAGATATTGTCAATTACTAACAAAATAAAGAGCTTTCCATTGATCGTGGTGAAGTTTAATTTCCAAACTTCAACTTGAGCGCGTCTCTGGAAACTCCCTACCAAACAGAAATGTGTCTAGTTTCAAAAAAGAAAAGTTGTACATTATTTCTCCTACTCTTAAGTCACGTATTTGCACCTCACCTTTCTCCTTCCCTTCAGTCTTGGGGATAACATTTGGGACTTGACAATAATGCAAGAAGATGGCAATATTTCCAAATTCCAATATTCATTTTCTAATATACTTGACAACCTATCACTGTACAGCGTTTAGAGTTGAGGCAGTGTACAAAATTAAGTAGCCTCCTTGAAACCTTTGGTAACCCATCACAGCTGCAACTTTTAGACTTGCAAAGGTGTAGTAAATTAGATAGCCTCTCTAATTCAATTCACAACCTACCACAGCTCCTGTACTTGAAAATAGAATGTTGTAGAAGTTTAAATAATCTCTCTGATTTCATTGTCAACCTGTCTTAGCTGCGGCGCTTGAACTTAATAGGAAGTTTAAGGATTTAAATATCCACTGTGATTCCATTGTCAATTTATCTCAGTCGTTCAATCTATATTGGTAATTTCTTACTACACATGTAGGTCTCAATGTTTCACTTAACCTGGACCTCACTTTATTTTATACTGCGGGTTTTCTACAAGTCAGCTGAGATACATTCGTAGCATTTCTAGTTTATGCATGATTATTACTCTAATCCTCTAGACTTGAGTTAGATCTATGTTAGTAACTATTAGTCGCTTGGGTTGCATGTAAATTCATTTAGATTATAAGCTTATTAGTTCTCCTCGTGGCTGGATAGGTCACTTAAGCATGTCTGTGAGATGTCAGTACTCTCCTTAGCATCGATACCCTTCCATGGTAACACTTAGTTCTTCTTGTACTTCAATGAAATTTAGCCATAGGATTTTGGTGTTCTTCCATGTATTGGTTGTTTTCATTTGTTTAATGTAACTCTTGGATATAGATACTTACCCTGTGTCGTACGATCTGTTAAGGAGCCATTTCCTAATACAGTATGCTAGTGTATAAGTAATATGCTTTGTAATCAACTTTAGGAATGTTTGCTTCAGCAAAAGATGAGATTATTATTCTGTACTTTCTATCTGAAAATTAAGATTAGTAGAAAGCCGAAAATACTTGTATAGGAAGATATGATCATGAATACGTGCATAAGATAGATCTAAGATAAAAGATAGTGTTTAAGTCAGAGCTGAGTTATGATTCATTATTTGGCAAAAGCGTATTGATTAGTAATATATATATATATATATATATATATTTGTATAACCTTAGGGGTTCCTTGATATTTGACATCTATATAATTCTAAAATTCCTAATAATAATAAATATATGCCATTTATTTGTTTAAGTTATAACAAAGTATACAATAAGGGTTTATACCTTGAGAAATCAACGATAAGTTAAACCTTGGTGTCATATGAACCGTTGCTAAATTTAAACAATATAGAAGAAGATTAAGGGTATGGTAGTAAATATTTAGAGAGTTTCTTTTGAAATATCAGTCTTGTTAAAAATTTAGTTCCATTGAGACTTGAGTGATACATTGAATGTGATGTTGAACTTTACAAAATGTTAATTGGTTGTATTGTGAATTCATTACTTATTCCATGTTGATGTTTTGGTTTCTAGTTGTGTGTGAAAACAAGTAAACGATTGTTGCTTGATAATGGAATTGGGGATGAAAGGGGTACTTAAATTGATATTCTTTAAGTTTGATTTATCATGTTTTCCCATGCACGATTTCACAAGTGGGTGGATTTTGTTAATCTTGATTGAGTTTGAAGAATTTGATGCGATGTTTTTCACTATTTGTTCTACTGTTGTCACCTTGATGGAAACCATTGTGTTGATAATTTGTTGTCTTCCAGAGGATAGAGGGGATATGATTTTTATTTTTATATTTTTGCAAGGGTTGGTATGGGGGCCGACGACCTAGGAGGATCGCCTTGGGTAACCCATATCAAGCCCGGTGAATTATTGAGTTTAATGTTGTTTCACCTGAAAGCGGGTGGTTTTATGATTCTATCTAGTACTTTGATGATGGTTGATCTTGCACTTGGATTGTTTTTATGTGCCTTGAGCCTTACATTTGAATGTGGTTTTCGTTACTTTGAAGTTATAGTGCAAGATGGTGCATGCCTCTCTTGGTGCAACTATTTTTATTGGATTACGTTTCTTGAGCAAGTTGGCTTTCCATTTGAGTTTTTGAGATATGTTGTTAGTAGGGGAGTGGTTCTTCATGGGGGACGACACACAAAGTGGTGCCTGGGTAACTCATGTGGAATTAGTCTAATAAGTGAAAACTAAATTAGTGTATTAGGGAAATGGGTGGTCTAAACACTGATACATTTTGGTATTTTTTTCGACGGCGGGTCGTCGGAATTCCGACGACCCGCCGTCGAAAAAAATAACAAAATGTATCAGTGAAAATATTTAACTTGATAATTATGCCTCGCTCATGGACTCAAGGGCTAGTTCAGACTTGGGAATGAGTCGAGAAGGCCTGGAATGGAAAGATCATTATATTGTCTTTATGAAAGATAATCAATTCCGCATTGGATTGCATGTGGGGCCGGGTTTCGTAAGAAGTCACCAGGGTAACCCAAGTTGGGGGCCGGGGCCTAGGAAGATTCACTAGGGTAACCCATGCAACATTGCGATGACACTCTTCCTTTAACAACCATGTATGCTTTGTTTCCCTCTAAGTTATTCTTGGGCCTCTGGAAGCACATGTTGGCATTTGTATGTTGATGCTTTATTGGATATTCCTTATGTTGGGCACATCTTGTGTTGGTTATATCTTGTACTAGAGATTGCCTTATGTTATTGTCAATCTTGTTGTGAAGTCTTGTATCCTTGTTTTGTTTGATGGTTATTGTTGGGGTCCTTCTTGTCATCTCTTAGCACGGGGGGTGGGCCTTTGGGTCCATGTGGTTGGGTGGAACGTGCTATTCACCCCATTGGGTCCCCAATCGTCGATCGAGAAGTGTGAAATTGTACCTTGCAGTGACTCCTGAGTTGAACCAGAGTTGGATCTAGTATTGCAGCTTTGTACTCCTTTATTTCAAATGTATCATTCCATTTTATTGTATCTTCCCCATTCATGTTGGGAAGCGACATTGTAATATTGTAATCCTTGATTAATGTATTGTCCATGTTCATGTTATCTTATGGTTACTGGTGTATACTTACCTTTCATGTGATATATGATTATTATGATGTATGTTAGTACTTTTTAAAAAAATTGGTGCCATAAATGTTAGATGTATTGTATCCTTTGGGGTTGCTTGGCGGGGCATTACAAATGAGCATCATAGCTATCTTTCTGTACAAAAAATCAAATGGAGTGAAGCTTGTAGTTGTTTTCCAAGTTGTCCTATAGGCCCAAACAACTTTTGGTAATTTTTTTGCCTAATCCTTTTTATGAATAGCTACCGTTTTGGTTAGAATGGCTTCAATTTCTCTATTGGTTACCTCAACTAGGCCATTAGCCTTGGGGTTATATGAAGTAGAATTTATGTTCCTTATGTTGTACTCATTGACTAGTGTTGCAACAAGGGTTGATGTGAATTGAGCCCCTTGATCAGTCACTATTTCTCTTGGAACTCCATATCTTGTGAAAATCTCATCATAAAGAAATTTTGCAACCTTGTTATCTCTTACATGTTTCATGGCCTTAACTTCTACCCACTTTGTTACATAATTAGTGCATTCCAAGATATAAGAATTACCATTTTATGGAGGGTCAATGGGTCCTAAAAAATCCAATCCCCACTTGTCAAAGGGGGTGATTACTACCTTAGGGAAAAGTGGCATCTCATCAAATCTAGTTAGTCTACCCATGCTTTGACATCTATCACATTTTCTGGTATACCTTCTTACATCCTTGTGGAGTGTTGGCCAACAATATCCTATGTTCAAAATATTCATTGTTTTCCTGTTGGCTACAAAATTTCCTCCACATGGTTCATTGTGACTTGCATGAAAAATGTCATGTCTCATCTTCTCTCACACATCTCCTCATAACATGGTCTAGTCCAGTATAAAAAAAAAATCCAACAATCCAGGAGAAAGGAACATATTTTTCAATGAGTTCCCTTTTCTCTTTTGGAGGGAAGTGAGAAGGAACTCTACCTGTGACCAAATAATTGGCTATGTCAGCATACTAGGGTGTTTGTATACTGAGGGAGAATAGATGATCATTAGGAAAAGAGTCATATATGGGCTGATTATCTTCTGATGTAGTTAGCATTGAAAGAAAATCTGCAATAACATTGGCCTTCCCTGGCTTATCCACAATGGTTATATCAAAATCCTACATTAACAATAACCATCTTTGCAATCTACCTATGATTAAAGGTTTATTCATGAGATATTTAATAGCTACATGATTAGTGTGCACAAAGATTTGGTAACCTATTATGTAATGTCTAAATTTGTTCAGTGCATAGATTATTGTTAGCATTTCTTTCTTTGTCATTGTATAATTGAATTCAACTCCTTGCAAATTTTTATTGACAAAGTAGATAGAATTTTCAATATCTCCTTCTTTCTATCCTAAGATTGCTCCTATGGCATAATATGATGCATCAATATGGATGTGGAAAGGAAGTTCCCAATTAGGCCCTTTAAGTATAGGAGCATGAGTCAAAGCTGCCTTCAAGTCAAAAAATGCCTTATCACAAGCTTCAGTCCACTGGAATTCAACATCTTTAGTGAGAAGAGTAACTACACCTTCTTGCATCATCATGAAGCATTTTTCACTATTTAAGGACAATTTTTGGTCTTCACATCTCTGTAGGACTCTCCTAAGATTTTCCAATGCTTGATTAAAATTAGCACCATAAGTGGTAAATTCATCCATATAAATTTCCATACAATCATGAGAAATGTCTGAGAATATGCTAATGACTTCCCTCTGAAAGGTTGTAGGTGCATTGCATAAGCCAAATGGGAGTACCAAGTAGGCATAGGTCCCCCATGGATAGGTAAATGTGGTCTTCTCCTGGTCCTCTAGTGCAATTTGGATCTAGTTGTTGCCGTTGAATCCATCTAGAAAAGAAAAGTATCACTTTCCTACAAGTGTGTCCAAAACTTGATCAATGAAGGGTAAGGGAAAGTGGTCCTTTTTGGTGGCAGCATTAAGTTCCCTGTAATCAACAAAAACTCACCATTTCCATCCTTTCTTGGGCACAATCACTAATGGAGACACCCACTGACTATCTAAAATAGGGTAGATAAATCTTGCATCTAGCAATTTTTGCAGTTCTCCTTTGACAATTTCTCTTAGTGTAGGGTTAATTCTTCTTTGTGGTTGTCTTACTGGGGTGCAATCATCTCTGATGTAAATTCTTTGTGTACAAATTTTAGGGTCCAATCCCTTCATATCATGATAATCCCATGCAAATACATGCTGATGAGTCCTTAATAGGCTTTCCAACAACAATTGTTGTTCTTCACTTAATTTACTATTAACATTTAGATACTCTCTTTTTGACACCTGTACTTGTGTAGTTAACTCTATCATAGTTGCTTCATTAACACATGGTACCTTTAGTTCATATGGTCAAAATTTATGGGACATACCAATTGTTGCAAGAATTCCATCTGCATGAATAGTGGCTACAGGAAGAGTGGCTGCATGAAGGACGTCTGTAGAAATAGTGGCTGTAGGAAGAGTAGGTAGAAGTGTCTTGACTGGAGTAGAAGAATGAGAAGGTGATGCTTCCCCCACTTCACAATGATTTTGAATGATGTTATCCAATTCTTCATCCTCATCTTGAAGCTTCATGAAATAGCTTCTACCTAACATCATCAGCTACTCCACATAATTAACTTCCTCGGCCTCTTCACCAACATGTGGCCATACATGATTATCTTCATCATGAGATGGTTGAGTAGGAGGATACATAATTAAATATTTTTTGCTCTTCCCATATGAAATGGTCATGTCACCTGACCAACATCCAATGTATGCATCTATAGTTGCTAACCATGGCCTTCCAAGAATAATGGGATACCAACCTAGTGTAGCTTTAGGAGAAAGAATCATAAAGTCTATTGGGTACTCCCAGGAGTCTAAAACTACCACAAGATCCTCCACTACACCATTAGGCTTAATAGTAGAACTATCAACAAGCTATAGGACAATAGGAGTAGATATCATGCTTGCAGTGTTTAGTTGTTGCAGGATGTCCTTGATCATTACATTTATTTTTTCCCCTAAATCAATAAAAGCATTCTTTACTTGGATTTCGTTTATAACAACTACTACCATAGGACTACCTGGGTCATTATACTTGGGGATAGTTACTTTTCCAAGAATGATGTTAGCTAGTTGTCCCACCACATGAACTGTAGTTGGGTCTTTCTTCTTCCTACCTGGCTTCTTGAGGCATGCTTCCTTGATGGCCTAAAATGGAGGTATCCTCCTTTTCTTCCTTCTTCTTGGAAACTTCCAATCTTTGAGGAAATGGTGGTTCTTGTTCTATTTGCTTAACTTGGATTGGTTCAGGATTTTTACATACACTTGGCTGAATGGGATCATTCAAAGGTTCCTCCTCCTCTTCCACAAGAAGCTCAGTGATAATGGGCTTGGAAGGGGATGGTATAGCAGTTCTTGAATGCAAGTGGATGTCACTTACACTCACAACATATGCATGGAATTGATTTGAATTATCAGAGTATGCAAGTTGTTGTTGTGGTTTATTATTTGGATTGGGTGTGGGTTGAGCTAGTAGCTAAATAGGTTTAGGTGCATTTGAGCTTGGATTAGTAGGTGGAGGTATTATAGAAAGTTTATAGGGTTGAGAAGGTGGTTGCATGTAACTAGTTGTCTGGGTAGGCCATTGTTTTCCTCCCCTCCATTCATTTGTTTGCTACCAATTTCTTGGAGGTGGCTATCAATGCCTTTGAAATTGTTGCCAATTCCCCTAGGGTTGCTACCATTGGGGTGGGGAATTTTGATGATTGGGCCAAGCATTTGGAGGGTTACTCCAAGGATGTTATGGATATCCTCCATAGTTGGATGGATATGGGGGTTTCCATTGGTTACCAGATGAATAGGAATTAAAATATGGTCCAACATAAGATAGTGGATCTGGTGGCATACCTTGTCTTGGATCCCAAGGCTTACTTTGTGCAACATAGTATACTTGGTCTTCTTCAATCTGGATTGGTTTGAACTCAGGTGGAATCTAATTGCTTTCAAGATTAGCTACCATCTTTCATCTATAGTCCCTCTTCTTTTGTCTGCAGTGGGGGAAATACTCTATCAACATTTCCTTTGCCTCCTCTTGCTTCTTCTTGACCTAAAGTGTATCTAGCTAAGTGGCTAGATTATTTATAATGTCTTACTTGAAGTCTTTTAGTAAGTGAGTAATATTCATTCTTGAAATTCCGCTGGTAGTTGACTTACCCATGGAAGGTTGGTAAGCTCTCCCTTTCTTTGAAGCTTCCCTAGAGTAGTTCTAGCATATTTTCTTGATATCTTCCTAAGGAACTTGGGAGATATTTCCTCCTTCCATGAGGTCCAAGGCATCAATGCAGCTATCATTGATTCCTCTCAGGAAAAACAAATTTTGTGAATCTTCATTGAGTGTATGGTGTGGATATTTTTGTAGGAAAAATAAAAACCTTGCAATATAATATTCCAAGATCTCATCTTCCTTTTGTTGTATCATGAAAATTTCACCTCCTCTCATGTCGCCGCCCCTACAATATTCCTTGTATTTCGCAAGGAATTTTTTCTTCATGTCTTCCCAAGTTTCCACAGTATCTCTACCTAGGCTCATGAACCATCTTAATGCAACCTCTTTTAGAGTGGTAGGAAATAGCTTAAGCCTATGGGCATTGGTGGTATAATCATAACTCCTACAAAGTATGTCAAACTCAAATATAAAGGTATCAAGATCTTATGTGAAAATTCCATAAAACTTGGGGAGTGCTGAAGCAAGAATGTTCTTGATGTTGTCAACTTCATTCTGATGGGAAATGGAGAAAGGAAAAGTTGGTTGGTTAGGTCTATTCCTATTTGCATAACCCATGCCTGCTTGATGTAGTTCCAAGGAAAAAGGGTTCTCAAGCTGATTTTGGTCTTTAGAGGAGACTTCAGAGCTAGTTAGTTTAGGAAATGCATCATCAAAGGGGTGTGTATCTTCTTCTTCTTCTTCTCTTGGAAAGTTCTGATATTCAACTAGCTGGAATGGATTAGGATTGTTAGGAAGGAATCTCCCATAAGCATCCTTTCCCCTTCCTCTATGCATGCAATATCACTCACTATCAACCAGCTCACGCAAATAATTGGTAAAGAATAAGGGAGGTCATTACTTCATAAATGAGGGTATACTAAGAACAACTTCCAGAAACACTATAGCAAGAAAAACTACCAATGATTCCAAAGAACTCCCTGGTTTGACACCATCCTTGGAAACGATGCCAAAAATGTTGGCCTCCTACAATGATTTAATAACTAAGCCCTTACAACCATGATTCAGAGATTGGACATATAACATGAATAGCCATTTCAATCATCATGAAGGTGCATTTAACTTGTCAACCCAGTGACGTGAACCTGAAATGGGTCAGCACATCATGTGCACTAGGAACCCAAAGTAGCCATTTTCATTCTATAACTGAGGAACACACAATGTTGAAAGTAAATTTATTAGAAGGGAATACCATAAAAGCCAATCATCAATCAAAAACTACATCAAACTAAAATGCATAACATAAATGAAAATCTGAGCAACAAACAAGGCACTACTCTATCTTCTTTGGCTACAGGAACAGTCAGTGCCATGTTTATAACTAATTACTAAGTAGCAAGTAAGACTAAACTAATACTAAACTAAGAGGATGGATTACTCACCAAGTGGGCCCCCTTGGATAAGTATCCTCTAAAACTAATGAGATCTCAGATGCTCAAACTTAGAACTTTATTTTATTCACAGTAAATCATAAGTACAAAAGAGTAATGTATTTGTATTACCAAAAACTTGGGAGTGCAAGTACAATATCAAATCATGCAACTTCTAAGAAGGAGGATCAGATATTTATTTATACTATCAACTAAACAAGGCAGTCAACTCCACAACTACAAGGACGCCATTTAGGGAAAACATAGAAAGTGGAGTGGTGGCGGTTATGTGTGCATAGAATCTGGTCAGACATGCAGGTCCAAACATAGATTTAGCATAGTAGTGCTCAACCAACATTAAAGTCCACTACAAGAAAGTTATATTTGATTTGCATGAGGAATCTTCTGCCATTGACCTCCTTTGACCTTTGAGCGATTCCTTTGTTGAATGTTATGGTGCATGCCCAGCTGGAGGTTCCTTCCTCAACTTAGCATCCTCAAATTAAATTTTCATGGCAATTTCAGTACGCACAATAACTACACATCTATAACCACCTTAAGGAACATTCATTAACCACATGTAAAACCGATATAGATAATCCACATAATATGCCAATGTCATTAAAAATTGTAGAAATATGATTAAACCCAATGTCTATGGTTTCAGGGAAACATTATGAAAATATCAACATTTAGCATCAAAGTTCATAATAACTGCCAACAAATAAACTATAGATTCTACCTAAAATTGGACCAAAAACTAGGCTCATCATTTGGTATAACATGGGAGGAATTTGTGAACGTTGACCAGTTTAGACTAGAAAATGTGAGTCCTAGAGGTCAGCCTCAACCTCGTAGGGTTAGTAGGGGCAAGAGGGTTGTTGAAACCACTCTTGGAGCTTCAACCTCTAGTGCAAACCCTAGCATAAACCCTCCTATAGTTGAAGCAACTATTGAAATTGGATCCTCTAAAGAAAAATATTCAGATGAGGAAAGTTCATCATCAAACCTTGATGTTCATGTTCTTTCCAAAACCCCAATTCAAACTAGGGCTACCATTAGAAAAGAGGAGGCACAAATGAGAGAGGAAAAAATGAAAAAATGGAAGGGCAAGAAGCAAACAAAAGAAAAAGTAACACCAAACCCTAGGAAATGAAAGGTTGATGACATTGGTCTTCCTACAATGGAAAAAAAATAAAAAATCCCTCCTAAGAAATCAAAACCAACTAGGCTAGCTATTGATATGCCCCTAAAGAGAAGTTCTAGACTCAAGAGAACATCTAGGGAGGAGACAGAAGCCCCTATGGGGTAGGTAAATGTTGAAGAAAAAGAAATTTTTGAAGAACAAGCAAACATAAGATTAGCAGAGCTTGCTACTATTGTAGAATAGGTTGAAAATCAAGAGAAAGATGAGAA
Organism: Sequoia sempervirens; assembly: GCA_007258455.2. Taxonomy (NCBI): domain Eukaryota; kingdom Viridiplantae; phylum Streptophyta; class Pinopsida; order Cupressales; family Cupressaceae; genus Sequoia; species Sequoia sempervirens. The sequence continues at coordinate 119,406,929 of VDFB02256132.1, forward strand.
TCAAGAACCACGACAACCTGTGCAAGAGGAACAACTAGAATCACTGCAATTGGTGCCATTTGAACAACACAAATTAGTGCGAGGAAAGATTTTGGTAGGAACACAAAAACCTCCCACATTTTCATGGAATCTTGTAGCTTTGAACCTATGGAGTGAGATGCAAAGGAAAGATGAGGAGTGGAAAAAGGAAAAACACAAGCTACAAGAAGAAGTTAAAAAGAAAAATATAGAAATTGAAGAAAAGAATGCATAGATCATTGCCTTGAAGGATAAGATAGATATTGTGGTAGCTTTAGTACCCCAAATGATGGCATGCAGAACTCCTCCCAGACTACATGCCCTACATTTGAAGCAGTGAAATATTTCCTTTAAACTATCAAGGATTATTTTAGGTTTGAGCTCTTCTATTGAAACTCTGCATGAGTTTTTCCAAGCCTACCAATTTTCCCCTCCTAAAGTTAAAAATCTATTGTGTGAACTATACTCGCATAATTATGTGGTGCCTAATGATCATTATTGAAACCCATTATTGTACATTGAAGATATCCATTTAAGGGAATTTATGTCATGGATCCAGAATGAAATTAGTTGGTGGTAGTAGTTTAGAACCTATAGGGAAAGGGAATCTCATACCACTTTTTCTCATAGAGATGAATCTAGCAATCCATCAAATATTTATTACATATGGCACACAATTATTTATCACCCAAGCTACACAAATAGGATCATGCCTATTAGAGAAGAAGCATACAAGGAATATGAGAAGGTAGCTAAAACTATAGGAAAAACAACAATGGGGTACTTATCATAGAGGTGGAATAATTTAACAAATCAATTGAAACAATTTGAACCCCACTCCTTGAAAAACTATGTTTTATTATGCAAACGAATTGACAAGTACATATAAATTGGAAAGATGAGGCAACATTATTGGCTTCCATTAACATTTCAGCCACCTATTGTTGGACTCAAGGAACACTGAGAGGGGGGGTGAATTAGTGTTCAACAATATTTGAATTTCATTCTAGATCTTAAACCATTTACAACATTCAAACAAAAGTAAACATGCAATCACATGAAAAAGATAATCAAGGCACCATAACACCAATATTTTTACGTGGAAACCCCGTTAGGGGAAAAACCATGGTGGAGATTAATCCACAATTTATACTCTGTTAAAAGAATGATAAAAAAGGGAATGCATATGCATTCAGGCACACTTCCTAGAGCTCACTGCTCAAAAAGCTCACTATTTACAGGAAGGTTCATTGCCTTACAAAATGTTTGGATTAAAATAAAAGGTTGAAATGAGAAGATGACATTTGTAAATTCTTGAGTACAGTTCTAGTTAAGCTTGTAAATCATATTCTAGATCTACTAACTGCTTCTGGACTTCACTCTACTCTACTCTAATTCGCTTTCAAAAAATCTTAATGCACTAGTGAAATTGTGCATAAATCGCTCACTCACCCTTCTAATATTTGCAACACATCTGTTCTTCTCTTTTCACACATTCACATAGACTTCAAAATGAATTACTAATCTCATATATATATCTACTACCAAGATTTCAATCGCTTCAAGTTAGCTTCAACAAAACATGAAATATTTTCCAACAGTCGGCTCAAATCAAAAGTTATAGTTAATGCACACCTGTCAAGGTCAGCTAAGGCATGGATAGGACACAAAACAAAATGCATGAACACCAAAAAATTTAACCAATTACTTCTTATACATCTGTGACATGCTCCATACATCAAGTTGACCACCATGAACAAATAAACAAAAAAGCATCTTGCCAAAACATTTTGTCGAATCTCCTAACTCACACATCGATTAATGTGACACCACAAAACTTAACAATAAGATAATATATAGATTCTTAACAAACTCTCCCAGAGATCCAAAAATCAAAATGATGATCCGATGACATGTATAGATCGATACACTAACTAAATACCTATTCTTCATACTTTCATCTGGTAACACTCTGTTCTATACTCTTCCTACTGGTATGGATGAATCTTGATCTATGGACCAAAAAGATGACTTAGGTTTCCATCAATGACAACACTAGAAGCCATTAGCCAACAAACAAACCATATGCCAACAATCTCCCCCTTTGGCATTGATGGCAACACTTAGTGAAAAATGACTAAGTGTCAAAGTTTCAAAACACAACTTCAAAACACAACTCCAACTCCCTTTTATCATTTTTCACTGCTCTCCTTCCCCTTTTCCATCAATGAAAAATATATTTTGGATCTCCCCCTTTCCTTAATAAAAAAATTGGATCAAAATTTTTAAGTACAACTGCTACTTAAGTCAGAAAATTATCTTATACTTATCTTTCATTTTTGGAAGAAACTTCTCCCAAGCTTCCACTACAATCCCAATGATCATGATCAGGTTATTGTTCTTAGATTTCCTGTTAATAATTTGAATGAGAGATTCTGGAATTGTGATTGCCTCTTCTAATTTTTCTCCTTTCCTCAGAACCTCAATTAGCTGCTTTAGCTTGCATTCAGTTAGATCCTTCATCTTCCAAAAGGTGTCCACAAGGCTATTTTTGGTGAATTAAACTTTTGCATGCTCCGACTGAAACTCTTGAATTGTTTTCTTTACTGCACCATCACTATCCTAAGACATATTGTAATCTTGACCAATTTTGATCAACTCAGCTTCAATCTGCTCTAGCTTATCCTTGTATCTCCCAACTACATGAGGCCACCGAAGACAATAGTTGTAGATGTTATTTGTTGAAGTAATGCATTGCCTCAACACATTCATTTTCTTTTTCAATTTGGTAAGAGACATCTTGAACTGCTCCTTCAAATGTAGAATAATTTCTCCTTCTTCCCTGTCCGGGGACTCAGATACCATAGCTTCCTTGTTGCATTCAATCAATTCTTCTAGAAAAATATTTTGTAAACTCTCCAATGCAATGTTATTGTGCACAAAGTAAGAACTTAATGTGTTCTCGATCAAGTCCTGCTCATATGAGGGTTTCTCCAACCATAAGTCAGCAATTTTCTGCATCCCATCTTTTTCTTGAACAAGCTACAATACCTTTGCTTTGGATAAGACATCTTCTTCTTCGCTTGCTTCTCCCATTACTACATTTAGTACAACTGATTTTGGTTCATCCCTTGGAGTGTACTCATCATATTCCTCATCTGGTATGCCCACTATTACTTGTTCTTTACCTTTTCCTTCAATTTTTGGAGACTTGTGTGTTGGAGGAGTGTAAATAACAATTTCTTTTGCTCTTTTCTTCTTCCTCGCCATCTCACCAAAAGAGGATCCAACTTCAAGTTCCTTTACCAGAATGAAAATGCTAATTGCTCCAAACTTCCCTAGCAATTCCTTAAAAGAATTTTGCATATTATTGCTCATAATTTTCCAAAGCATTAGAATGTTCAAAAATCTATTTGCAAACTGGTTCATTCTCTTTCCACACAACATTTTCAATTTGTAGCAAGCAATTCATAAAATACATCATAAGGCATATGACCAAGGTACCAAACTTGAAGGGGTAATCTACCTCCTTTGTCAATTGTACATTTTCCATCAACTAATCCTTTAGTAATCCACATAGATCAAAATCTTCATCCTCCATTATCATTTTATGAGTGATATAAACTGTGCTTGCCAAGGTTGTGCCTTCCCTATTTCTGAAAAAGATTTTATATGAAATTCCATGTGCAATGTACCTTGTTATCAGATCTTTGATCATCAAAATTACCAAAGACCTCTGATCTCCAATTACTCCAGTTAGGGTTTCAACCACTTGGTTCTGAATTGACTTCTTTTTCAGAATATTCCCAACATTGCATAATCCAGTTAGATTCCCGATCACCTCTTTTGAAATATGATAGGGTTTTTCCAAAGTAAGAATGCCATCATTCAATCTGTTCAAGATAAACCTAACGACTTCTGATGAATTCACCACTGATTTATCCTTTACTCCTTCAAAATTCTACTACAGAGGCTCTCCTTCTATGCTTCTTCAATGCAAGGTAACAAATGAGGGTTCCAAATACCCTTTTATAACTTTTCACCTACCTTTTTTACCACATTAAATTTTTTTCCCTAGGAGTTCTGGGTACTCTATTTTCTCAGACAGTAGAAGAAGTATTCATCTGTGGACCTTCTACTCCTCAAACTTCTACACAAGTGATCACTGATGCATTTTCAAACTTCTATCACAACTACTGATAATTTCCTACATTTTGGTCCCAACTATCGATAGGGGGACAAAGGATTTTATTGAAAAACTCCCCCTAGGCCAATGGCCTAAGATCAATTTTCAAAGGAATTACCAGAAGAAGATTCTAGTGCAGGCTTATTTCCTTCATTAGACTCACTCTTCCTTACCCATTTTTTCTTCATCTGATGTCTTATCTCTTCCACAATCACTTTCCATTTTTCTTTATCATCTTTCTATGAAATTCTACCTCTGTATACTAGACCTCTTCTATCCATGTTTTTGTTCCTACAAAATCATGCAATGTGACCAAGTTTGTTGCAATTGTAACACATAGGATTTTTCTGTCTAGACCACTTATTCCATTGATTTCCTCTTGATCTGCATTGATTAGCAATATGCCCAAATCTTCCACAGGTGTAGTATTTAACATTCCTTATGCTAATAGACATACTTTTGCATTCAATTGACTTATGACCAAACTTGTTACAGCTAAAATACTGACCGAGAAATGATGGACTGCTTGAATTTACCTTACTTCTACACTAAGAATCCATATGATCAATTTTATTGCAAGAAAAGTAGTGACCATTAAACTTTTGAGCATTAGGTTGTCTTACTAGATACCTTCTACCTTTTTTCATTTGATTTCCTTGTCTAGAATCCCTATGTTCAGATCCAGAGCTTTCTCCCTTTTCATATCCAAGACCTCGCTTGCCATTTGCATCCTTCTATCCTTTAGTCAGCTCATCAAGCTTAGTAGAACTAATCCTAAACTTCTCCTTGTATTCATTTGTTGTAGAGAGCTCGTCAATGAGAATAACTATTTATCTTTCAAGCTCTTGTTCATTATTTCTGGATTGTTGCAATTTAATCTCTAGCTGAATGAATCCACTATTAACTCTGCTTGATTCTTCATAATTTTATTTTAAGGAATGAGCTAGATTCTCCTCATTTTTTTTCTTTTCTTCAATCTCCTTATTCATCTTCATCACCATAGATTCCATCTCAAGCTTTAGAGCAGCATTGTCTCTAGCAAGCTTTTCACATTCTTCAGTTATCTCTTTTAGGGTCTGATTTAAATGAACATCTTCTAAACATTTACTTTCTTTCTGCTTCAGCTGATCACATAGTTCCTTCCTCTTTTCTCTTGACTCATTGATTTTATCCTTCAAAGATTGAATGAAATTTTTAGCATCCTAAAGATTTTCTTTTAATTCCATGACTTCTGCTTTAGACTGATCAAGATCATCAAGTGCTACCAAAAGTTTTTGTTGAAGACCACCAAAGTCCATTACATTCCAAGATCTACCTCAAGATGTTAAACTTTTGTAGAGAAACTACGCTCTGATACCAATTTTTGGACTCAAGGAACACTAAGAGGGGGGGGTGAATCAATGTTCAACAATATTTGAATTTCATTCTAGATCTTAAACCATTTACAACATTTAAACAAAAGTAAACATGCAATCACATGAAGAAGATAATCAAGGAACCATAACCTCAATATTTTTATGTGGAGACCCTATTAGGGGAAAAACCATGGTGGAGGTTAATCAACAATTGTATACTCTATTAAAAGTATGATAAAAAAGGGAGTGCACATGCATTCAGGCACACTGCCTAGAGCCCACAACTCAAAAAGCTAACTGCTTACAGGAAGTCTCACTTCCTTACAAATTGTTTGGATTAAAAAAAAGGTTGAACTAAGAAGATAACATCTACAAATGCTTGAGTATAGTTCCGGTTAAGCTCATAAATCAGATTCTAGATCAGCTGACTACTTCTGGACTTCACTCTGCTCTTCTCTAATTCACTTTAAAAAAATATTAATGCACAAGTGAAACTATGCATAAATCACTCAATCACCCTTCTGATATTCACAACACATTTGCTCTGCTCTTTTCACACATTCACATAGACTTCAAAATGAATTACCGATCTCATATATATATCCGCTACCAAGATTTCAATCACTTCAAGTTGGCTTCAACAAAACATGAAATATTGTCCAAGAGTCAACTCAAATCACAAGTTATATTTAATGCACACCCATCAAGGTTGGCTAAGGCATAGCTAGGACCCAAAAAAAATATGCACGAACAACAAAAATTTTAACCAATTACTTCTTATACATCTGTGACATGCTCCATACATCATGTTGGCAACCATGAACAAATAAATAGAAAAAACATCATGCCAAAATTTTTTTTCGGATCTCCTAACTCACACATCGATTAATGTGACACCACAAAACTTAACAATAAGATAGTATAGATACTTAACAAACTCTCCTAGAGATCCATAACTCAAAATTATGATCCAGTGACACATATAGATTGATACACTAACTGGATACCTTGTTCTTCATACTTTCATTTGGTAATACTTTGTTCTATACTCTTCCTACCGGTATGGATGAATCCTGATCTATGGACTAAAAATATTACTTAGGTTGCCATCAATGACAACACTAGAAGCCATATGCCAACAAACAAACCATATTCCAACACCTACTCTATTTTGTTCTATGCCAGATTACAAGTTTTATCAGTATGATAGCTACAAAAAGGCAAAGATGGAATAGATTGGAAAACAAGCAAGGATTCTACTAGGATTCCAATTCAGATACTGCAGAGATTGATCTAGGATAGTTGGAAGTTGGTGACTTCAGAGCTATGATTAGGCAAAGGAATAGTGCTCCCTCTGCTAGAAGACCAACAAAACATTAGGTTGGGGGGAGATGATGAGTCCAATTAATGGCTCAATTTTGATAGGGTTTATTACATATTTGTGATTGTTACCATAGATTTTGGCACTTGGTTGTTGAAATTTTCCTTGTTATTTCCTTAAGACCATAAACATTGGGCATAAGCTTATCCTTGTGAATTTTAATGACATTAACATGCTATGTGAGTTATCTATGTTAATTTTACATGTGGTTGAATGCATGTTACTTTAAGTTAATTATGAATATGCAATTATTTGTGTGTGCTAATGTCATTTTATAGGTTCACATTAAGATGTTGATTTCAACGAAGATTGCAAAGTGGAAGAAACTCCTGCTAGTTGGTCAGTTACTAAGAAAGTCAAAAATATGGTCATTAAGAGGTCAAAGGAGGGAAAAATCTCAATGGACGGAAACTTCCAATGGAGGTAAATTCCTAGTTCAAATGAAAGATTGTAACTACCTTTTAATGTTCATGTTTGTTTGTTGAAAAAATATAGGGAGTCTGCTATGTTGAATTCTCGTTGGGGCAAGTATGCTTTAACAAATCTGGCACATGCATAGCTTCCTCCCTCTCTTTTATATGATTTTAATAAATGGCATCCTCCTCTTTTGTTGGAGTCAACTTCCTAGGTCGTTAGGGTTAATTCGAATTTTTTCTCTCTATAAATAATGGTCAGATGCCCATTTTCATAAGTTTGGATGTTTTGAGATTATACTTGCATTTTCCAGTTTTAGTAATACAGTCATATTGCTGATATATTGTAATAATGTTTTCAAGGAATTAAATGATATTCTGATTTGCTGCATCTGAGTTAGCTTAAGGGAGACTCACTCAAGGGAGCCCACTTGGTGAGAATTCCACCCATTTACTTTAAAAGTTATTTTCTATTCAACAATTAGTCTCAGTTTTAGCAATTGTTTGTTCTTGCATCCACTATATTTTTGTTCTTTGATTATTATTGTGCACAGCCAAAGTAGATAGAGTAGTTTCCTATTTTTTTGCTAATATTATTATTTCTATCATCCATTTTCAGTAAAGTTGTTGATGCTTAGTGTAGTTGTTGATTTATGCTCTATTCTTAAGTTGATTTCTTTCTATCATTTTATTTCTAGTATTGTTTCTTTCCTAGTTCATGGATGAATATAGTGGAGTCCTAGTGTACATACAGTGCTAACCCATTTCAAGTTTACATCCCTGGGTTGACAATGAAATGCACCTACATGATGAGTAAGATAGCTACTTAGTGTAGATGTCCAATCTCTAAGTCAAAGCTCTAAGGGCTTAATTATTGGACCATTAGAGGAGGCCAACACCTATGTCACTTGAACCTAGGACACACATTTCTCAATGAGAAGTGTTATGTTTAGGCATTAATGAATGTCAGGTTTTCTCTTTGGAAAATATGACTAATTCAGCTTAGATTTGAACTAAAGGGGAAAATTAAGGAAAATTAACCTCAATTAATTAAAGGATCCCTAAATATGTGTGAAAGTGTAAAGAGGTACACTCTACAACACTTAATTAAGGCACAATTAAGTCCATTCTAATTAATAGGGCCCAAAACATAATGTGAAAATGTAAAATATAGATTATAACACTAAATAAGGCATAATTAAGTTCATCTTAATTAATAGGGCCCTAAACTTAATGTGAATATATAAAATACATATTACAACACTAAATTAAGGCATAATTAAGTTCATTTTAATATTAATTCCAATTTTGGTGTGAAAATGTAAAAGGGATACATTTAGCCCCCACTTTAGTGGGAGGATGAGCACCAATGAAAACTCACACTAAAGTAGACATTCAAAACATATGTATGCAACAATGACAAAGATGTACTCAATCATACATCAAAGACTAAAAGAAAAGGTAAAAATAAAAAAGAAGATCAAGCCTCGACTTCCAACATGATGTGGAACATGCCTCAGTTGTTTGTCTAAAAGAAGGGGGGAGGATCAAGCCTTAACTATCCAACATGATGTGGAACATAATTTCTCAGTTATTTGTCTAAAAATGTTCACAAGTAGAACTTGATGTCCACTATGAAAACAACATGCATGCTCACTCCATGCTAATGGAACCTTAGGCCATCCACTAGGTGAGCCACCAAGAAAGTGGCTTAGTGAGAAAGTCATTCTAGGTTTAGATGCTCTCACTGTACTAATCATACTAAAGCTATCCCTTTGACAACTTCAATAGGGCACCACAAAACTAAGGCTTTGGCCTTGACAAGGCCTAACAAGGCTAAAGCTCCACTAGAAAGCAAGGTTTTTTATGCTTGGTAGCCTTAAAAAGGGTTTTGGATTCACTAGGTTAGGAAGTTGTATTATGCTAAACACTTATGAACAGAAACGTAAGTAAAGGTTTGTTGAAATAGATCTTGCGTAGTTCATGTAAGGTCTATTCTTAGGGAACATCATGCCTAATGTCTCCAAGAGAGAAGTCTAAGGAAAAAAGATTCACAATCTTGTAAGGAAAGCTAGATGTGGAAACAACTCTCCTAATGCCAAAACCTCAGAGAAGAATGTAGATATACTTTTAATTTCTCAATTACAGTTCAATTAAGATGCACTATGAAGTAAAAATTAGAAACAGAGTATTTGAAAATCACACATGAACACCAGATATATATGGGAAAACCCTTATGGGAGAAAAACCCACCACACCAAGAGAAGTCACTTTGTATTACAGTAATAAAGATTACATACAAGTTTCAGACTTATCTTTCTGATGTCTATTTATAATAGCATTAACCATGAACAATCTTGTATAGGAACCTTCAAGTTAAAGTATGCACAGAATAGAATTCATCCACTAATACAATGTCTCAACAATCCATTGATTCAACCAGCCGATCACAATCTGCAATCACCAAGTATAAACATGTCGATCTCTGTCTGTCGAGCTTCCTCACAGAACCATCACAATGAACAATCTTCCAACTGTTCAGATTCGACTTCTCCTATTGGTCCATGAGACTCCACATAGGATGGTCAAATGGTCAACAGAGTTCACATTTTATTAGCATGTTGGTGAGACACAAGAAGTGTCTCCCCGATGCCCAAAAGCTTCATATCGATGTCGCCAAGAGTTCCGCCGAGCTTTCATGTGTTACACTGAATCACCAAACAGTCGGTGAGACCTATCGCTTTTTCCAGGAGATCATAGCGAGGTCCAAAAGTCTCATAGATGTGAGTTTACCATTCGGCAAGAGTATCGTTCTTTGCTAGGACCTCACGTCGAGTCATTAAGGGTTATACCGAAGTGTTCACAAGTCATACCAAGCTCCAATCACCAATCGGCAAGACTTATTAATATCACCAAGAGGTTTCTCTGAGATCTCTTATGTCACCCCGAAGCCATCAATAGTTGCCAAGACATACGCCCTTCGCTAAGACTTTACTCTAAAATCTCAAAGTTACATCGAAACCATCGTTCGCTAAGAGCTATATCAAAGACTTCTCATCATCGACAAGACACAAACACATCACTGAGAGTTCTTCCCGAGATTCTTAGTGTTACACTGATGACCAACATTTGAACCTCCATCAGTGAGACATTTGCACATTGGTAAGACTTCTTACCGATAGACTATAAGATATGCCGAAGAACACAACATGTAACATACTATCGGCAAGACTTTAACACATCGCTGAGACATCATAACGAAACAAACATTGTTACTCTGATGAACCCTAGTGTTAAACTGTCAGTGAAACATTGGCTATTCGTTGGGACTTCTCACCGAGCCGCCAAAGGTTATCCCGAAGCTCGTGGTCACCATGAGTCTCCCTGATACACGATAGAATGGCCTATTGGCCAAAGATCTCCATGAGTGGTAAGAGGTCATGCCGAAAGCTTCTTGTCACAGTGATATGATCCTTCGATGAGACAAAAGCTAGGTTACAGCGACCTGAACAAAACATGGTGTTCCAAACTGCTCGTCGGCGAGACATAGAAGATGTCACACCAACTTGGCTCCAATGGAGGTTTCAGCCTATGATGATTGAGGCATACTTTTCCAACAATCTCCCACTTGACGAAGATCACACAGGAACCTCTAGAGCACAACATAATTTACTGAAAATCATGGGCACTAAGGCCCATAGAATTGGCACACCACCTAAACTTGTTTGTGCTCACTAGCTTCATCAATGCATCTGCAATGTTCTCCAAAGTATCAACTTTTCCAAACTGACCTTTCCATCTGGACACCATATCTCGGACAAAGTGATACTGCACGTCAATATGTTTCGTCCTGGCATGGAAAGTAGGGTTCTTTTCCAGAAAAATTGCACTCTGACTGTCACAGAAAATAGTTATTTCCAATACATCAAAACCAATGTTAGAACAAAAATGTTTCAACCAAATTGCTTCTTTAAAAGCATGAGTAGTTGCCATGTATTCAGCCTCCGTAGTGGACAAAGCGACTACAGCCTGCCGCTTGCTCATCCAGCTCACTGCACCACCATTCATCATGAAAATGTATCCATTGGTGGACCTCCTGCTGTCAATGTCCCTTGCCCAATCAAAATCCACATAGCCTCGAATACTGAGAGTCCTCTGTGATTCAACCAAGTTCCCATGGTAACAGAAAGAAAAATCTAAAGCGCCCTTCAAATATTTGAAAACTCTCTTTACAACATCCCAATGTGTCCTTCTAGGATTAGCCATAAACCAACTAAGAACTCCCATTGCTTGGGCAATGTCTGGCCTAGTACAGACCATTGCATACATGAGACTGCCAACCGCACTAGCATAGGGTACACTGGTCATGTCCTCCATCTTAGTAGGAGATTTTGGATAGTCCTCAACAGATAGCTTTGTTTCCTGCAAGATTGGAACCACTAGCTGCTTGCAATCATTCATACAAAATCTCTCAAGAATAGTCCCGATATACTTACTCTGACTGAGCCATAGTTTTCTATTCTTCCTATCCCTGGTTATCTCCATCCCTAGAATATACCTTGCTGCACCAAGATCCTTCATTTTGAACTTAGCAGACAACTAAGACTTAAGATCAAAAATCATTAGCTTACTATTGCCTATGAACAACATATCATCAACATAGAGAGAAATAATAAGAACTCGGTCACTTTCAACTTTATAATAGACACAATGATCTAATTTTGATCCCACAAATCCCAAAGACAATACAAAGGTATCAAATTTCTGGTACCACATTCTAGGTGACTTCTTTAACCCATACAAAGACTTTTTTAATTTGCAAACCAGTTTTTCTTTACCTTTTTCAACAAAGTGCTCAGGTTGGGACATATAGATTTCTTCTTCAAGATCACCATGAAGAAATGTTGTCTTCACATCCATTTGTTTGACCTCTAAGTCATACGCTGCTACGAGTGAGAAAAGAAATCTGATAGACGTCAACTTTGCTACAGGAGAAAATATTTCCCCATAATCAATTCCCTCTACCTAGGAATAACCCTTTGCAACTAGTCTTGCCTTGTACTTTTCTACACTGCCATCTAGACCAATCTTCTTCTTAAATACCCATTTGCAGCCCACAGGTTTTCTGCCTTCAGGCAAGGGCACCAGATTCCAGGTATCTTTCTTTTCTAATGATGCCATCTCTTTTTCCATGGCTTCCAACCAAGAGTTTGAATCGAACATTTGAAATGCCTCTTTTACAGTCCTAGGCCCATCAGTGCTAGAAATCAAAGCATTGGCACAAGTCGAATCAATTAAAGAGAACCCATACCTATCAAGTTGTTTTCTTTCTCGGGTTGACCTCCTCACTTGTTGAGGCTGAGATTCTTCTTCTTTAGAACTTTCAGAACTGCTTGAGCTCTCCTCAGTTTTAGGTACATTTTGAATTTTCAATTCCTCTTTCTCTGGTGTAGGAGGAATTACAGCTACATCCTTATTGTTTTATGACTTTGTCTCTAACTGTAGATCCAAGGTGGAAGGTTTCAGCTCATGAAATATTACGCTTTTGTTGTATACAACCTTCTTTGTATCAGGATTCCAAAGCTTGTATCCTTTTATGTTGGTGTTGTAGCCAATAAAAATACATTTGACAACCTTGTTCTCCAATTTAGATCTTTTCTCATATGGCACATAAGCATATGCTTCACAGCCAAAAACACAAATATGTCTAAGAGAGGGATTTTTACCAGACCATGCTTCCAATGGTGTTTTCTCAACAAGAGAAAAATTAGTAAACCTATTAATCAAGTAACATGCAGTAGCAGTAGCCTCAACCCAGAACTTCTCCTCCAAGCCAGCACTACTGAGCATACTTTGTGCTCTCTCCATCACTGTCCTATTAAACCTTTATGCAACTCCATTCTGCTGTGGAGTATAAGGAGTAGTCTTGTGTCTTTTAATCCCATGGTATTTATAGTATCTTTCAAATTCATCAGAACAAAATTCACCGCCATTATCAGTCCTTAAACATTTTATTTTTCTACCAGTATGATTTTCAACAAGATTTTTAAATTCCTTAAACTGACAGAACACTTCTGATTTACTTTTAAGAAAATATACAAATGCTCTTCTTGAATAATCATCAATAAACGACACTTAGTATCTTGATTTAGACAAAGAAGGAACATTCACTAGACCAAACACATCTGAATGAATATAATCTAGCAAACTAGAAGATTTATGAGGACTAGAATAAAAAGAAACTCGATGCTACTTTCCATATATACAATTCTCACAGAATTCAAATTCGAGATTACAATCTTCAAGCCCCTCAACTAGGTTTTTGTTCTTCAAGGTTTTTAAACCTTTTTCTCCTACATGGCCTAACCTATGATGCCAGAGCATAGTATTCTCTGATGGAAGTTTTACTTCCATAGAGTTTACATAATTAGGGATATTTCCCTACCTCCATGAATAGCTTTCAGTGACTTTCCAAAGACACTGTTACATTGAACAACATGTGCATCCAGCTTGTATAGGGTACCAATTCGAGCACCTCTAGCCAACACCAGTGAACCTCTAGTCATCTTGCAGCCATTTCCAGAGAACGTGACTTGTACTCCAATATCATTCAACTTACTTACAAATAGTAGATTTCGAGCCACATCTGGTATGTGCATTACATCATTAATTCCTTTTGCTTTGCCATCAAGGAATTGGATTCTGACTCTTCCATGACCAACAATTTCCAAAGATGAATCACTTTTCAAGTACACCTTTCCACCATCGCATTCTTCATACTTTGTGAACCAGTCTCTATGAGATGTCATGTGGAAAGATGCTCCAGAATCAATCAGCCAGACATCATTTGATGCCTGTGTAGCCAAGGCTGCAATGAAGGTGTCTGCATCACTATGAGAAGAATCATTTTCAGAAGAATACTTCTTCTTCTTTTTCTCCTCTTTGCAATCCTTTCGGACATGACCAGGTTGCCCACAGTTCCAACACTTCACCTTGAACTTCTTCCCAGGAGACTTTGATCTCCCCTCTGATTTTGATTTTGATTTCTTATCCTTCTTCTTGCCTTTCTCTTTTGGTCTTCCTCTGACAACAAGTGCTTCCTTAGCCATCTCAGAAGATTTCCTTCTCATCTCTTCTGATAGAAAAGAACCAACAACATCTTCCATCTTGAAATTCAATGTTGTACTCCCAATAGCAATCACTAGATGATCCCAAGAGTCTGGCAAAGAACACAATAGAAGCATACAACGATCCTCTTCATCAATTTTTACACCAACAGATGTTAATTGAGAAATCAACATATTAAATCCATTCAAATGATCAGCTACAAACCCTCCTTCCTTCATTCTCAAAGAATATAGCTTCTTCCTCAGGAACTGTTTATTCACCAAGGACTTCCCCTGATAAATAGACACCAGTCTCTTCCACAAAAAAGACGTAGTCTTCTCCTCATGCACATTCAGAAGAACAGAGTCTGCCAAACAGAGCCTTATCAGCCCCTTAGAATTTCTATATGCAAGGTCCCAATCCTCTTGCTTCATGGCCTGAGGTTTCATTCCAGAAACAACAAGCCACAGATCATGATCAACCAGAAGATCTTCCATTTTGAGTTTCCACAACTCAGAGTTTCTGCCGTTGAACTTCTCTATTTCAATCTTTCCTGACGTGCTAGCCATCTCAATCTTAAATTAGAATCAACAAACTCTACAGGACTCCCATTGAACATAATTGACTCAAAAAACCCAACGTACCCACAAGGATAACACAACTAGCCAGGCTCTGATACCACTTGTAAGGAAAGCTAGATGTGGAAACAACTCTCCTAATGCAAAAACCTCAGAGAAGAATGAAGATATACTTTTAATTTCTTAGTTACAGTTCAATTAAGATGCACTATGAAGTAAAAAGTAGAAACAAAGTATTTGACAATCACACATGAACACCATATATACATGGGAAAACCCTTACGGGAGAAAAACCCACCACACCAAGAGAAGTCACTTTGTATTACAGTAATAAAGATTACATACAAGTTTCAAACTTATCTTTCTGATGTCTATTTACAACATCATTAACCATGAACAATCTTGTACATGAACCTTCAATTTACAGTCTGCATAGAATAGAATTCATCCATTGATACAATCACTCAAAAATCTGTCGATTCAACCAACCGATCACAATCTGCAATCGCCAAGTATAACCATGTCAATCTTTGTCTATCGAGCTTCCTCATAGAACTGTCACAATGCAATCTTCCAACTATTCAGATTCGGCTTCTCCTATTGGTCCACAAGACTCCACATAGGACGGTCAAACGGTCAACAGAGTTCACATTTTATCGGCATGTTGGTGAGACACAAGAAGTGTCTCCCCCATGCCCAAAAGCTTCATATCAATGTCACCAAGAGTTCCATCGAGCTTTCATGTGTTACACCGAATCACCAAACAATCGGTGAGACCTATCGCTTTCGTCAGGAGATCATAGAGAGGTCCAAAAGTCTCTTACATGTGAGTTTACCATTCATAAAGAGTATCGTTCTTTTCCAGGACCTCATGTCGAGTCATTAAGGGTTATACTAAAGTGTTCACAAGTCATATCGAGCTCCAATCACCAGTCAAAAAGACCTATTAATATCGCCAAGAGGTTTCTCCGAGATCTCTTATGTCACCTCAAAGCCATCAACAGTCGCTAAGACATACACCCTTCGCTAAGACTTTACTCTGAAATCTCAAAGTTACATCGAGACCACTATTCGCTAAGAGATATACCGAAGACTTCTCATCATTGGCAAGACAAAAACACATCATCGAGAGTTCTTCCCAAGATCCTTAGTGTTACACTGATGACCAACATTTGAACCTCCGTCGGTGAGACATTTGCACATTGGTAAGACTTCTTACCAATAGACTATAAGATATGCCGAAGACCACAACATGTAACATACTATCAGTGAGACTTTAACACATCACTAAGACATCATAAAGAAACAAACATTGTTACTCCAATGAACCCTAGTGTTACACTGTCAGTGAAACATTGGCTATTCGCTGGGACTTCTCATCGAGCCACCAAAGGTTATCCCAAAGCTCGTGGTCGCCATGAGTCTCCCTGATACACGATAGAATGGCCTATCAGCCAAAGATCTCCACGAACGGTAAGAGGTCATGCCGAAAGATTCTTGTCACAGCGATATGATCCTTCAGTGAGACAAAAGCTAGGTCATAGCAACCTAAACAAAACATTTTGTTCCAAACTACTCGTTGGCCAGACATAGAAGATGTCACACCGACTTGGCTCCAATGGAGGTTTCTGCCTGTGATGATTGAGGCATAGTTTTCCAAAAAATCTTAGGGAATGCAATGCGTAGCATCACCAGTAAGAGGAAAGTCATATGCAAAGAAATATCATGTTCTTATAGGACATCAAACCTATTAAAACCACCAAGAAAAAAATGCATCACTAGATGAAAGAAGATCACACAATGAAACATGAGGAATGCCAAAATTAATACCAGTGTTTTTCCCCACTTTCAATAAATTGCTAGGACCATCACTGGGAGAAATTTTATTTAAAGTAGCCAATATTCAATGCTAAATAATAAAGAAGAAATGAGAGGTTATTCAGAAATCCCTATGCCAAGTCATATATTCTTAAATGAAGCTACATCATGAAAAAGAGAGGAAGGGGTTGCCCCCAAAATGAAATCCGAAAAAACATAAGGGATCCACGAATTCAAGGTTAGTATACCTTTGCTACAATATTGTTATAGAGCTTGGAAATTTCATCATTCCCACAAATACTCGTAGAATAGGAGGAATAACACAGAGAATGAAAACAAATAATTTTTTTTGGGTCAACACATGGAAGAGACCTAAATGTCTCGATGCCTTGTGTCATCCCCAAAAGGAAAACATAGAAAAATGGGTTAGGATTCAAACACATAGTGTTTTATATTAAATTTGGCATATTTCACCAAACTTACTATAAATAGAAAGGAAAAAATGGGGTGAATGAACCTACATATTCTTCTATTTCATTTAGGAAATGAGATCCCTCAAGTTAAATTCCACTTTCAACCCTTAGGTGAGTGAATTCTTTGAGGGTTCTTGCAATTTCCCCTTTTGTGTTAAGACGAGGGTCTAGGTCAAACAACACTTTGGGGAGAAATATTAAAAATATCAAATCAACTCCAAAATGCAATCTATAATTGGAAATTTAGTAGATTAAATGTTAAACTGAAGGAACCTACAAAGTTTCTAGCAAATATAGAAGGGATAAATGTTGTGTAAGTCTCACAAAATGGTGTTTTCAAAAGTGATCTAAGGAATCATTGGTCCTATGGAGAATGGGTCCTGGGTAGGGATATCCAAAATTTATTTCTAGCTCCTCTACTCCTATGTCTATGCTTCTAGATTCCCAATTTCCATCATCGAAAAGTCAAAAATAAATCTAGGATTTGAGTTTTCATGAGATGACAACAAAGGTGATAGCGAAAGAAACTTTACAATTTTTCGCTTTGATATCTTCAACTTTTCTCCAACCTACAAATCTACAACAAAAAAGGAGAGGGGAAAAAGTTTATTTTTGGGTTAATAGGGATTTTCCTTGTTCAAACCCCATTTTGGTAATCAAACCTTGAAATGAAATAAAATGGCATGAAAGGAATGATGAATAAACAACTCAATGTCACAACTCACCAAACCCTTGGATGACCCTTGGAATGTAGATCTACAACTTGCATGAAATGGCTTCAATACATGTAGATCTTGATATTGAAACTTGATTTGAAACAATGCTTTGAATGATTGAATGGATCTTGAAACCTACATCATCATATTAGCTCCAAAAACATGGTTGATGCAATAATATTTTTATATGATGAAATATTCCCCATTAATTTTTTTTCCAAAATTAACATTCAAATCAGCAACCAAACACTGATTAGCATTAGCTCCAAAATGTAAACCAGCAAAGAAGGTAACTCTAACCAAGAATGTTCACCAAGATCCCAATGTGGGCAAGGTGATAGCATATGGTCAAAGGATCGTTAGGCATAAACAGAGTTGAAAGTACAATTCATCTGCTGGTGCAGGCATCCACAAACGGTGGGAATACTCCACTTATTCAGTGGGTGAGTTTACAACAATTATTAGGTGGCAAGCCAGCCTTTAAATCCACTCTTCCACTTATTAACGTGGGAGGAATACTGTCCACACAACCACTTATAACGTGGGGGGAAATTACAAACAAGATATATGTTTATTCTAAAACTCAACCACTCAATTGTGGGAGTGTAAAATAGATATAAAATTGCAGCAAGTAAAGGAAGAGCTGTTAGTACTACTAACTAGCTTTACAAAGAATAAGAATAGCTGCAAATAGAATAGATAATCTTCCAAAAACATTAAACAGTTAGAGTATCAGTTCCTCTAACATTTACAATGATATAAGATGAAGAATTGAAGCTCAAACCAGCAGTATATCAAAAACTAACAAGTCTGATATAAAAATCTGCAATCTAGAAATGTCTATCAGCAAACAGCAAACTCATAAAAATGATCACAACTCCTTCTCTATACCTCCGAATAAGCTGGAATGTTTTGCAAAGACCTTCTAGGAGGATGGTTCCCAAACTCAAACTACAAAACTGCATCAAAACTCAATATATTATTCTTGCACGAATCCCAAAGCACTCATGAGATGGTACAGCCCAGTAGAGGGGCGATTTCTCTTGGAAAAATCAGAAACTTGGAATTAAAATTTGAAAACCTCCAAATATGGTCGCCATTATCATAGAAATGCAATGATCAAATACCCATAACCAAAATAAATTCATACCAAAAGCTGTAAATGAAAACCACCTTCAGCTGTGTATACACTAGCAACATAAAAACTGAAGTTCTCACCAAAATTCACCAATTTTGAAGCACAATCTGCTAGTCTAATTGAGAAGCAGCAATAATACCAACTAGGTGTTATCTTTCAAACACGAAATTGGATTGGAACTAGGAGGTAAGCATCCCTCGAAGTAAAAAACAAGTTGTCATTCCGACAACATAACATTATCATAAACATTGGATAATCAGCTCTTCAAACAGCAACAATATATAATCTTTAGTTGGCAAATGAAGCAACACGAACTCTTCAAATTCCAAGAAGTTGAATCACTTCAACTTCCAAAAGGGACGCCACCTTTTTTCCTTTTACTTTTTGAAATAATAAAATATTACTCAACCTCCTTTAAGCGTCCAACTTCACTTTGCAACAATAAAGCATTTAATAAATCATTAAATGCACAATTGACCCCCTTAATGGCCCCTCTTTTAAAACAACATGAAGTTATTACTCCTTGGTGTGGGGTACAACTGAGAAACATGAAATTTGACTAAGTATAAACTTAAATCATGAAGAAAACCAAACCTAAAGCCAAATTGAAATTGATGGATAATAAGATGACTTGAGTTGAACTACTGATGATGCCACTGCCAAAATTAGACTTACTAAAAATAGCCACTGCCAAAAATAGTAAGTTTACCTCAAAACCAACAGAAAGCAGAACTGAGCTGGAAGCAAGACTTAATGAAAGTGAAAACCCTAAATTCACACATCTGAGTAGCCTATGGATTTCCGGAAATAGGCTAAAACCAAACGAAGAGCGTATGGCCAAAATGGGGACATTACATATGATAATTGGATCTTGATTGCTACAATAATTCTTCAATAAATTTTCCCTTGAATTCCTTGAATTGTGGGTATGTGTAGGATCATCATGGAAAAAACAAGCCCTTAAGTGGTGAAAAATTTAGAAAAATCAGGGTTAGTCAACTTGACGTAAAAATTTGAATAAGTTATCTATATTATTTCAAAAATATTTAAGAATAGAATCTATAGAAAATTGAATGTAGTTTCTAAACTACTAGGTTTATTTAGAAAAAAAAAGTCTATTTGGTGAAAATTTGAAATTTCAATGTAGTAGTACTTAAATTTCAAGGAAAAAATAAGTAGGTGTCTATCAAACCACCCTAACCACAATAAAATGATAATATTTTTTTATAAGATTTTATATGTAAGTAGAGGACTCATGTCTCGATGTGATGAATATTTTTTTGTAATTTTTTTCCAAGTAAATAATTAACTATGAATTTTTTTATTAAAAAAATTAAAAAATATAAAAACATGTATGTCTGACCACCTTAACTTGGTCAAAACTTCATGAAATTCAATTTTTTTTAATCCTATAGTATGCGAAGCATAGAATGTGATATATGTTTTGAATTCAAAAAAATTGATATTGTTTGAAAGCTATAGATGCTTTTCAATTAGGCTATCAATCAGGACTTTAGTTGTAATTCAAATAAAAAATGAATAATAATTATTTATTAAATTGAAAATAAAACATAATTTATATTGGTGGAAAGTTGAGAATCTCCTTTAAAAACCCTTTTCATTTCATCAATTTTGGGTAAAAGGAAAGTCGTTAGCCACTTACCCTACACATACTCATCATATCACCACTTTTTGGCCCATCATGATCCTACAAATACCCTTGTCCTTGAAATGCTCTTGATCTCATAAATTTGGTATAGGAATTATCTCTTCAAATTGATAGGTGAAACATAGTGAAATAACCTTATATTTATAGGTATGTATCATTAGTTCAAATAACACAAGCCAACATGTGAATATAGATTTGAAGATGTTAAAATACCACAAAAAAAACAATTTAAATTTAGGTCCTAGGTATAATTAAGGACCCATTCACCCATGGGCGAATGGGTCCTAGGTCACTTACACTCACCTAGGACACACATTTATTAATGAGAAGTGTTATGTTTAGGCATTAATGAATGCCAGGTTTTCTTCTTTGGAAAATATGATTAATTAGGCTTGGATTTGAACTAAAGGGGACAATTAAGGAAAATTAACCTCAATTAATTGAAGGATCCCTAAATAAGGGTGAAAGTGTAAAGAGGTACACTCTGCAACATTAAATTAAGGCACAATTAAGTCCATTCTAATTAATAGGGCCCTAAACATAATGTGAATATGTAAATTACATATTACAACAATAAATAAGGCATAATTAACTTCATTTTAATTAATAGGGCCCTAAACTTAATGTGAATATGTAAAATACATATTACAACACTAAATTAAGGCATAATTAGCTTCGTTTTAATATTAATTTCAAATTAGGTGTGAAAATGTAAAAGGGATACATTTTTCTACACTACATTTAGTCCCCACTTTAGTGAGAGGATGAGCACCAGTGAAAACTCATGCTAAAGTAGACATTCAAAATATATGTATGCAACAATGACAAAGATGTACTCAATCATACAACATCAAAGACTAAAAGAAAAGGTAAAAATAAAAAAGGTGGATCAAGCCTCAACTCGCAACATGATGTGGAACATGCCTCAGCTATTTGTCCAAAAGAAGGGGGAGGATCAAGCCTTAACTATCCAATGAGATGTGGGACATGTCTTAGCTATTTGTCCAAAATTGTTCACAAGTAGAACTCGATGTCCACTATGCAAAAAATGTGCACACTCACTTCGGCCTAATGGAACCTCAGACCATCCACTAGGTGAGCCACCAAGAAAGTGGCTTAGTGAAAAATTAATGCTAGGTCTATAGGCTGTCACTGTAGTAAACATACTAAAGCCATCCCTCTGACAACTTCAATAGGGAACCATAAAAGTAAGGCTTTGGCCTTGACAACGCCTAACAAGATGTGTTTTGCTAAGCACCTATAAACAAGGGTATGGATCCATTGGCAATCAAGGTGTGTTATGCTTAGTAGCCTTGAAAAGGGTTTGGGCTTCACTAGGTTAGCAAGCTGTATTATGCTAAACACTTATGAAAGTGAAGGTTTGTTCAAAGGGATCTTGCTTAGTACGTGTAAGGTCTCTTCTTAGGGAACATCATGCCTAATGTCTCCAAGAAAGGACAAGTCAAGGACAAAAGATTCACAATATTAGGGAATGCAACATGTAGCATCACCGCTAAGAGGAAAGTCATAGGCCAAGAAATATCATGTTCTTAGAGGACATCGAACCCATTGACACCACCAAGAAAAAATGCATCAAAAGATGAAAGAAAATCACACAATGAAAAATGAGGAATTCCAAAAATAATGCCAATGTATTCCCCCACTTTAAATAAATTGCTAGCACCATCACTGGGAGCAATTTTCTTTAAAGTAGGCAATATTCTATGCTAAATAATAAAGAAGACATGAGAGCTTATTCAGAAAGCCCTATGCCAAGTCATATGTTCTTGAATGAAGCTACATCATGAAAAAGAGAGGAAGGGGTTGCCCCCAAAATGAAATCCCCAAAAACATAAGGGATCCATGAATTCAGGGCCAGTGTATCTTTGCTACAATGTTGTTATAATAGAGCTTGGAAATTTTATCATTCCCTCAAATACTCATAGAATAGGAGGAATAACACATAGATAATGAAAACAAACAAAAAGTTTTTGGGTCAACATGGAAGAGACCTAAATGTCTTGATGCCTTGTGTCATCCCCCAAAGGAAAACATAGAAAAATGGGTTAGGGTTCAAATAGATAGGGTTTTATACTAAATTTGGCATATTTCACCAAACTTAGTCTAAATAGAAAGGGGAAAATGGGGTGGATGAACCTACATATTCTTCTATTTCATTCAAGAAATGAGATTCCTGAAGTTAAAATACACTTTCAACCCTTAGGTGAGTGAATTCTTTGAGGATTCCTACAATTTCCCTTTTTGTGTTAGGATGGGGGCCTAGGTTAAACAACACTTGAGGGAGAAAGATTAAAAATAACAAATCAACTCTAAAATGCAATCTATCAATTGGATTTAGTAGATTAAACATAAAAATGAAGGAACCTAAATTTTTTTTGGTATATCTAGAAGGGATAAATGCTATGTACCTCCCATAAAATGGTGTTCCCAGAAGCTGTCTAAGGACTCATTCACCCTATGGCGAATGGGTTTTAGGTAGGGTTCTCCAAAATCTATTTTTGGGTTCTCTATGCTTGTGTCTACACTTCTAGATTCTCAATTTTCACCGTTAGACAATTAGAAATAAATCCAAGATTTGAGTTTTTGTGAGATGAAAAAAAAGGTGACAACATATGCAACTTCCCAATTTTGCACTTTGAGATCTTCAACTTTCCTTTAACTTGCAAATCTGCAACACACAAAGAGAGGAAAAAATGTTTGTTTTTGGGTGAATGGGGGTTTTCCTTGGTCAAACCCCATTTTGGTAATCAAACCTTGAAATGAAATAAAATAGCATTAAAGGAATGATGAATAAAAAACTCAATTCCATAACTCACCAAACCCTTGGATGAACCTTGGAATGTAGATCTGTAACTTGAATGAAATGGCTTCAATGGATTTGGATCTTGATCTTAAAACTTGATTTGAAACAATGCTTTCAATTCTTGAATGGATCTTGAAATCTACATCATCATATTCACTCCAGAAACATGCATGATGCAAGAAGAATTTGATATGATAATTGGATCTTGATTGCTTCAATAATTATTCAATAAATCTACTCTTGAATGCCTTGAACTGTTCATCAAATTCTCTTGATCTCATAAACTTGCTATAGGGATTCTCTCTTCAAATTGCTATGTGAAAAATTGTGAAATAACCTTATATTTATAAGTATGTATCATTAATTCAAATAATACAAGCTGACATGTGAATATGGATTTGAAGATGTTAAATGCTGCCAAAAAAATAATTTAAATTTAGGTCCTATCTCTAAGTGAGGACCCATTCACCCATGGGCGAATGGGTCCTAGATCACTCGCCTAGGACACACATTGCTCGATGAGAAGTGTGATGTTTAGGCATTAATGAATGTTAGGTTTTCTCTTTGGAAAATATGATTAATTAGGTTTGGATTTGAATTAAAGGGGCCAATTAAGGAAAATTAACCTCAATTAATTAAAGGGGCCCTAAATAAGTATAAAAGTGTAAAGAGGTACACTCTACAACACTAAATTAAGGAACAGTTAAGTCCGTTCTAATTAATAGGTCCCTAAACTTAATGTAAATATGTAAAATACATATTACAACACTAAATTAAGGCATAATTAAGTTAATTTTAATTAATAGGGCCCTAAACTTAATGTGAATATGTAAAATACATATTACAACATTACATAATTAAGTTCATTTTAATATTAATTCCAAATTAGGTGTGCAAAAGTAAAAGGGATAATTTTTTCTACACTACACAATCAAATAACCTAAGTTGTAAAGTGCAATGTAAATATGTAAAAACATTTTTTTAGATTCTAAACAAGATAATTTTCTGATTATGCTTTGTAAAAACCTTAAAATGATGTCTTGTAAATGCAATTTTGAATTCACACAATGCACTGAATTTATCAAATTAAGCTTAATATGATCAATTTGAGATAATAGAAATTCTATAAACTGTAACAACAAATCGGAAACAACAAAACATAATACAAAAACTAAGATTTTAATGCCTAGAAATTTAAGAAAATGCCCTAATTAGGGACTCATTATCCCACGGGCGAATGTGTCCTAGTTCAGGGTTCTAAAAGATAAATTTATAGATTTCTGAGTTAATTTTGATGGCTTTCAAATTCTAGACTGAGATGGTGAGTTACAAGTTTGAATTTTCTATAAATTTAAGTCTAAATGAAAATTCAAAATAGTGATAAATGATAAACTAGGAGACCTAATTTGATGTGCAATTTGGTTCAATTTTCAAATGTAAATGAACGATGATGCAATGTTATGTAATTTCTTTCCCAAATGACTAATTATTTTGTATTTTCTAGATTTTAAAAGATGCAAAAATGCAATCCTAAAACCCTAAATGAGATGCAAGTTAAGCAACCCTAAATGAAATTCAATTCAATGCAAATGAATGCAAGATCTATATCTAGGACTAAAATAGACTCCAAATAAGAAAGAAACAATGCTCAAACATTGGGTTCACCAAAATGAAACATAGAAAAATAGGTTCACCAATAGAAATGAAGGGAAATAGGGTTATGATGGACCTATCTTCCTTGATTTTGTTAGGAAATGAGATGCACACAAAAAATTTCCTTACAACCCTTAAGTGAGTCAACTCAAAGTGTAAATCTTTAGATTTCCTTATGACTAAATGATGGGGGTCAAGGTCAAACAACACTCTAGGGAGAAAAACTAAAAATGGTAAACTAACACCAAAATGCAATTCAACACTTGAAACAACAATATTAATCTCAATAATGACAAAACCATAAAATGGAATGTAGATCAAAGAAGGGCAGAAGCATGTGTACCAATCACCAAAAGTTATTTTCTGAAGTTGATCTAGGACTCATTTGCCTAGGGGTAAATGGGTCCCGAGTTAGGGTTTTTCTGCAACTTTCAAGAGTCTCTACTACATATCTGAGTCTTCCAATTTTCCCAAGTTTCAAGTTCAAAAAGCCGAAAATAAATTCTCTAGATGAGTTTCTGTGAGATGACAAATTTTATGACAACAATGTAACTTTGACAACTTCTTCAATTTTTCTCTTCAAGAGATCTTCAAGCTTTCTTTCACCTTTCTTTCACCTAGATTTGCAAAAACAACATGAAAGGGAAAAAATGTTTGTTTTTGGCTAATGGGGGTTTCCTTGTTCAAACCTTATTTTTGTAATCAAAACTTTAAATGAAATGAAACATGAAAGAGGGAAAGAAGAATGAACAAAGCAATGTTACCACTCAATAAACCCTTGCATAAACCTTGGAATGTAGATCTACAACTTGCATGAAATGGACTCAATGGATGTGGATATTGAACCTTGAATCTTGACTTGAAATAATTTTTTGAATGCTTGAGTGGATAATGAAACCTACATTATCATATTAACTCCAAAAAAATGCATGATGCAAGAAGACTTTGACATGACAATTGGATCTTGATTGCTGAAATAAATCTTCAATAAATCTACCTTTCAATGCCTTGAATTTCTCTTAAAAATACTCTTGAATTGCTTCAATAATGTCCGTAAAAATCTTATATTTCTTGGATGAAACTTAGTGAAATAACCTTATATTTATAGATATGTACCCTCAATTTCTCGAAATTCAAATAGCACAAGACGACAGCTGAATATACACTTAGAGATATTAAAATCCTACCAAAAGCATAATTTAAATTTAGGCCCTAAGGTCAAGGGAGGACCCATTCACCCATGGGAGAATGGATCCTTGGTCCCTAAAGCTAGGACACATTTCTCAATGGAAGTGTTATGTTAAGGCATTAATGAATGTTAGGTTTCCTCTTTGGAAAATATAATTAAATAGGCTTGTAAAATTAATTAAAGGGCTAATTAAGGTAAAATCAAGATCCATTAATTAAGAGATCCCTAAATGAGTGTGAAAGTGTAAAGGGATACACTTTACAACACTAAAATAAGGCACAATCAAGTCCAATTTAACTACAAGGGCCCAAACAAGTGTGAAAATGTAAAGGGATACATTTTTCTACACTACATATATATACACATCTATATTTATTTATATGTCTATATGTATATATATATAGATATATACCTTTGTTTGAACATGTCTAAGAGTACAATGAAAACATAAGTTGTTAAGTAAAGAATTTAGGGTACAAATTTCATCCTATATATGTATGGTGTCCTATTGTATGTGAAATGGAAAGTAGACTATTACTAACACATTTTATAGTAAATGAATGCTATTGTGTTGTATTGGACAACCAAAGTATATAAATTTAAACATGGGTAAAACAAATACATACATACATACACACACACACATATTATATATATATATATATATATATATATATAATTAAAATACAAGCTAATGAATACACTTTTTTTGAATATAAAGGAGCCTTCTAAAAATTAACTGAGATATATATTTAAAGGATGGTTCATCATGCTTATATTGATTTGATGAATGAAGAAGAGACAAAATATAAAGGATTTTCTTATGAAATAACTAAAAATATAAACCCTAAGAAATAACCAAAAATAGTAAATGAACATAGTTTACTAAATTTGTAAATGGGGTTTTTAAGGAATAATTTCAGACATTAGTTGTTTAATCCTAGTGATATTAAAATATATATCTTTGTGTGAACATCTAAGAGTATTGTTGGCCTCCTCTAATGGTTCAATAACTAAGCCCTTAAAGCTATAACTTAGAGATTAGATATCTACACTAAGTAATTATCTTGCTTATCATGAAGGTTCATTTCATTATCAACCCAGGGATGTGAACTTGAAATGGGTCAGTACTATCTGTGCACTATGACTTAATTATAGTCATCCTTATCCTATAACTAGAAAGGAAACAATACTGAAAGTAAAATTCTTGAAAGGAATTAGCATAAGTACTAAGCTTGAATCAAAAACTAAACTAAACTAAAATGAATGATAGAAATATAAATATCATCAAACAGACATGATTACTCTATCTACCTTGGCTATAGGAATAGACACAAAACAAAGTTCCAATGGCTATAGAATAGACAACTGCTAAGACTGTAACTAATTACTGAATAGAAAAGTAACTACTAAACTAAATGGATAGAATTCTCACCAAGTGGCCCCCCTTGAATGAGTCTTCGCAAAACTAACTTAGATGCAACAAACTAAAGTATCATTTTATTCATTAAAAACATCGTTACATCATAAAAAAAACATTAATGTGTTCCTTATCATCAATGTTATGTCTGAAAAGATGGAAAAAATGCAACAGGGTTTGTTGGTTATTGATCTGGAAGAGAACAAGGAAAGAAAGAATGAGGACCAAGGTATTTCGAAAAGGACCCATGCCAATCTCAAAAGGAAAGCGCCTCCCACTACCCAGATGGTTCAAATCTTAAAGAGGGAGGTTCAGGCTATGAATGAGCTAGAAGCTAAGATTATAGATTTATTAAAGACCCAAATTTAGCCATTGCTGGCTTTTAGTTTGGTTTTTTGGGTTTGTGGCCTTTGCTGGATTTTTTAGTGGTTGTGGACTTTTATTGTTGTTGTTTCTACAGCCTTTCCGACTTTGGTGTCTTTAACGATTTTATCTTTAGCTTGTAAACTTCGTGGTTTCGAGCCCCTATAAAACCCATTTTTTCCTCTTTCAAAAACATTAATGTGTTCCTTGAAACTAAAAATGAAAGTACAATATCAAAATGTCCAACTTTATGAAGAGGAACATTTGATCATTATTTATAGAAGGAAAACTTTTAACTAACTCTAACTAACTAGGAAGTTGACTCCATCAAAGTAGGAGGATTCCATTTATTGAACGCATGAAAAAGAGGAAGGAGGTTATACATGCATAAGACATAGTCAAAACCAGTCTTGCCTCAATAAGGATCCAACATAGCAACCCTCCTAAATCTACTCAACTAATAGACATTTTCATTTAAAGGTAAGTTATTTAACTTCCACATGAGCTGAAAGTTTCCCTCCATTGACCTCTTTAATGTCCATCTTTTTGACTCCTTTAGTAACCGGCCAGGTGGCATGAACTTCTTCCACCTTGCAAGCTTCATTTATATTTGCATCTTAATGTGAATCTGCATTCTAACATTAGCGTACATAAGAAAATTGTATATCCAAAATCACCTTAGAATAATATTCATTCAATCACATGTAAAATTAATATAGATATATCACATAGTAGGTTAATACCATCAAAGATTATAGGGATAAGTTCATTCCCAAAGTTTATAATTTTTGGGAAATATCATAGAAAGTATTAGTAACCAGGTGCTAAAACCCCATAGTAACAATAACATATGATAAACCCTAACAAAAATGAGTTATTATTTGGACTCATCATCTCCCCCCAACCTAATGATCTACTAGTCCTCTAGTAGAGGGAACTCAATTCCTTTTCCTTACCAAAGCCTTGAAATTACAAAGTTTTTTCTGCCCATGATTAGTCTCTATAGTTTCTAAATTTGGATCCCAATAGAACCCTTGCTTGCTTTCCAGTCTACCCCACCTTGGCCTCTCTGCATCTACATCGTACTGATAGGTTTTGTGGAATGGTACTAGCCATAACATAATAGGTGGTTGAAATATTAATGGGAACCAATAGTGTTGCTTCTTCCTCCCAAGATGTATATACCTGATACTTCATTTGCAAGCTGCATAATAATTTTACAAGGAATGAGGTTTAGCCTGTTTTAAATAATCTAAAAATTCATTCCATCTCTATGATAAATATCCCAGTACTGTCCTTCCTGTAGTGGTAGCTACCTATTCATATTCTAGGTACGCTTTCTCCCTAGAAGGTATGATCCTCTTTTTGTACTTTGGATTGTAAAGAAGTTTGTGCTATGTGTAGTAGATATCTACAAGATTGCTTGATTCAACTCTTAGAGATAGGGGGTATGGAGTTCTTTTCCTCTGTATATTTTGAATTGTTGTGCTGATTTCATTTTGAATCAATGAAATTAATGCCCTCAAGTGAATATCCCAAATATATAGTAATGGATTCCATTCATGGTCATTGGGAATAACATAATTGTGCAAATACAACTCACACAGTAAATTCTTAATTTCATGAGGAGAGTATTGGTAAGCTTGGAATTTTTTTGTGGGGTTTCAATAGAAGAGTTTAGATTGGAAATGACCCTTGACAACTTAAAAGAAATATTACACTCCCTTAAATGCAATGCATATACCCTTGGGGGAGTCCTACATTCCATAATTTTTGGTACTAGAGCCACCACATTATTTACCTTATCCTTTAATGCAATAATCTTTGCATTCTTCTCCTCAATTTCTTCATTTTTCTTATTGATCTCCTCTTGTAGCCTGAGTTTTTATCCATTCCATTCTTCTTCTTTCTCTTGCATTTCTTTCCATGAATCTAGAGCTACTAATGCCCATGAAAAAGTAGGAGGTTTGTGCTTTCCTACTAGGATCTTCCCTTGCACTAGTTCCTAATGTTCAACTTTCTCTACTTGCATTGGTTCCTGATCTTCAACTTGCTCTACTTGCACTAGTTACTGATGTTCAACTTGCTCTGCTTGCACTAGTTCCTAATGTTCAACTTTCTCTACAAAAACAATGAGTTTTTCCAATCCTATATTTTTCTGTCCCTTAGGAGGTTCTGCCTTCTTTCTAGGTTTCCCTCTGATTCTATGGATCCTTTTTGGAGGAACACCAGTAGCAGACTCGGTCAGTTTTGATTTCTTTGAAGGAATTTTATTTTTCTCAATGGTTGCAGGATGCTTAGTTTCTTCAGTTTTCCACTTCCTAGGGCTAGGATTTACCTATCCTAGTTTTTGCTTCTTAGCCCTCTCTTTGCTAATTTATGCTTTTCTCATTTTTTATTCCTCCTTTTGAATAGAAACCCTAGTCTGAATTGTGGTTTTAGGGGAAACATCAACATTGGGGTCTGAAGATGAACTATCTTCATCTGCATCCTCAAATTAAGAGGAACTAATTTCTACTATAGGTTATGTTGCAGGAGGGTTTGTACTAGGAATTGCCCCAAAATTTGAAGCTCTAGGAGTGAATTTAATAACCCCCTCATCCCCACTAACCTTATGAGTTAGGGGTTGATTTCTAGGACCCAAAATTTCTAATTTTAACTTCTTAATGTTCAAAAATTCATCCCATGACATATTGGACACATCTTGCAAAGATTTTTCTATAAGCAATTTAATCAAATAATGATGGGAAACATAATTTTCCCTACCTTTTTGTGTCTCAGCACCCATGATTGCAAGAAGATTATAGTATAGGATTTTTGGCACATTCATCCTCCTACCATGTCTCATGTGATTCAAAAGCTTGAAATGCATAGAATGAAGTCATGATTGACGACCCTCACAGGTAATGTATTTGATGATATAGATAGAAACTTGCTTACATGTTTCCAAAAAAGAAATTATTCTTGTTCCTTGTTTTTCTATAACAAGTGGAGCATCACTAGGCTCAATGAATTCTTCTCTAGCTGATCTAGCATCCCTAGAAGTAGGGTAGGGTTCTCCTTCTTTGGGAAAACTTGACACTTCAACAATCCTTTCTTAGGTGGATATAAATTTTAGTCCTTTCACCATTGCCTCACCATTAGAAAATGTTTATGCAAATTCTAAGGCAATGTCGTTATTGAAATGATTTAGCTTTAGAAAGTAATCTAGCCAATCACAATTTCTGAATTTAGGTTCATAGAGTGCATCTTGTAGGATTACTTGGTGAACTGTTAGTTCACTTCTAATTAATTGACCTCCCATTTCCTCCACTCACACTTTGGAAAATTCCTCTACAAAGACTTCTTTCCTACAATCCTTCTAAAAACCCAATTTCTCTCCTGCTTCCTACAATTCTCACCAATACTAACACCAATGTCATATGACCTCTCAATTTTACCTTTTTAGTGGGATTTATGATTCCAACTAAGGCAGTAAATAAGACATAAAGGAGGGGGTATTATAAAAAAAATGTAGCGACTTAATGTCATATCATGAATGCAAAACATTACTTCAACTTCATCATTCAAATTTGTTGCCATGCTGGTGCATGAAATATGACTTATGATATGTATGATAGGTAGGTTCACACTCCCCCCCAACCTAAATAAAATCATGTGTCCACACAAGCTAGAATGGAAGTATGATATAATAGGGCATACTAACAAGATTTTCTATGTGAAATGTCAATATTAAAGTGCAGTAATCAAACAAATGCATGTAAGGTAATTAATATACATTAAGTCTTTATACGCGTACCTAAAAAGTTGGAATGTCTTTTCCAAAAAGTGTGGAAGGAAGTACTGGTCACCAGAAAAGTACAGTTGAGTTGTTAAATGAAGTGATGGTGGAGTGATGTGGAAGAGAGAGGGGTTGGAAATAAATGGGCAGTTATTTTTATTGATGGAGAAATTAATTCCCACAAAAATTGGAAATTTTTATTGTGGTTGCATGTGTACCTTTGACTAGCCGGAAGGTTGGACACTAGGTCCACTTCTTTTGGCTGTAGGAACTTCAGAGTTCTGCTATTCAATAAATTGCTACATGAATTCTTGTTTTAAGGTAGGTTTATGGTATAGCCTGAGATGATGACCATTGAACAGGAGCTTGAACCTGATAGGATCAATTGTTGTAAGTTGAACAACACCATTGGGAAAGACCTCTACAATCTCATATGGTCCCAACCACCAGGTTTGAAGTTTTTCTAAGTTTTCTTTATACTTGGAATCATAAAGAAGTGCCCAGTCACCTAGCTAGAACTTCTTTTCTTTGATGTATTTACCATGCTATCTAACTCTCTGGTTCTGCACCATCTCAGTATGGTGGAGAGTTGATTTCCTCATCTCATCTAGGGAATTTAGTTGCATAACCCTTTCCTTATGTGCCTCAGATATATCTATTCCAAGGTCTAGTGCTGTTCGAAGAGTTTTGTGTTCAAACTATATAAGAATCATTGCTTATTTTCCATATAATAGTTCAAAGGGAGTAAAACCAATGGTGGTTTTCCAAGTGGTTCTATAGGCCCAAACAACTTTTGGCAACCTATTTTCCCAATCTTTTATGTGGATTGCTACTATTTTGGTCAAAATAGATTCTATTTCTCTATTTGTTACCTCAGACTTGCCATTGGTTTGAGGGTGATAAGGTGTATATTTTCTATGCCTGACATTATATTCATTTACCAATGTTGTGACAAGAGTGGATGTGAACTGAGCCCCTTGATCTGTGACTATTTCTCTAGGAACTCCATAGCATGTGAAGATTTCTTCATAGAGGGATTTTGCAACTTTATTGTCCCTAGCATGTTTCATGGCTTTGACCTCAACCCATCTAGTCACATAATTAGTACAAACCAAGATGTAAGATTTTCCATTTGATGGTGGATCAATTGCACCTACAAAATCAAGTCCCCATTTATCAAATGGTGTGATAACTACTTGAGGGTATAGAGGAATCTCATCTAATTTAGTTGGTCGGCCCATCCTTTGACACCTATCACATTTTCTAGTGTGTTTTCCTACATCCTTGTGAAGTGTAGGAAGTTAATACCCTATATTGAGAATCTTCATGACTTTTCTCTTAGTTGCAAAGTGTCCCCCACAGGGTTCATTATGGCATGCATGTAGTATATCATAGGTTTCATCCTCTCTTATACATTGCTTCATCACAGGATTTGGTCCAATATAGAATAAATAACCTGCCATCCATGAGAATGGAAAATTTTTCTCAATAAGAACCTTTTGTTATTTTGGAGAGAAATGAGGGTGAACTCTTCCTGTGACCAAATAATTGGCTATATCTGCATACCAATGTGTGTGCACACTGATGGATAACAAATTTTCATTAGGAAAGGAGTCATCAATGACTTGTGTTTCCTCTGATGTAGTTAATTTGGAGAGAAAATATGCCACAAAATTTTCCTTACCTGGCTTGTCTATATGGTGATATCAAATTATTGCATTAACAACAGCCACCTTGCTAACCTTCATGTGATCAATGGCTTGTTCATAAGGTATTTTATGGCTGCATGGTTTGTGTGGACACAGATCTGGTATCTTATGATATAATGTCTGAACTTGTTGAGAGCATAAATGATTTCCAACACTGTGTAGTTAAACTCAACCCCTTGTAGGTTCTTGTTGACAAAGTAGATTGCATTCTCTATTGCTCCCTCTTTTTGTCCTAAGATAGCCCCTATAGCATAATCAAATGCATCTATGTGAATATGGAAAGGGAGTCCCCAATTAGGGCCTTTGAGCATAGGAGCATGGTTTAATGTTGTTTCTAAATCAAAGAATGCTTTATCACAATCCTTTGTCTACTAGAACTCAACATCTTTAGTTCAAACATTATAAAGTGGTGCTGCCATCTTAATGAAATATTTTATGAAGCACCTATAGTATCCTACATGTCCCATGAAACTTCTAACATCTTTTTAATTGACAGGAATAGAAAGATTGGTAATTACCTCAATTTTGGCTAGGTCCACTTGAATTCCTTTTGGAGAGATATAATGGCCAAGGACCACTCCTTCCCGCATCATCATAAATCATTTCTCACTATTCAAGGAAAAATTATGGTCCTCACATATTTGCAAAACCTTTCTTATGTTTTCTAATGCTTCTGAAAAATTAGTACCATAAGTAGTGAAATCATCCATGTAGATCTCCATACAATCATGTTAAATATCTGAGAATATACTAATAACTGCTCTTTGGAAGGTTGCAAGTGCATTGCATAGACCAAATGGGAGTACAAAATAGGCATAAATACCCCAAGGACAGGTGAAAATTGTCTTCTCTTGATCTTTAGGTGCAATCTATATCTGTTTATAACCACTAAATCCATCTAAGAAGGAAAAATACTGCTTACCTGCAAGTGAATCCAATACTTGGTCTATAAAAGGAAGGGGAAAGTGATCCTTTTTGGTGACAGAGTTTAGTTTTCTATAGTCAACACAAACTCTCCATTTACCTCTCTTTTTAGGCACAATTACCAAAGGGGACACCCATTGGTTGTCTGAGATAGCGTAGATAAATCCTACATCCAATAAATTTTGTAGTTCTCCTCTCACAATATCTCTCAATGGAGGGTTGATTCTCCTTTGTGTTTTCCTTACTAGCATACAATCATCTCTAATGTATATCCTATGACTACAAATTTTGGGATCTAATCCTTTCATCCCATGGTAATCCCATGCAAATACATGTTGATGCAACTTTAATATGTTTGTTAGGGACAACTACTGCTCTTGACTAAGCTTGTTATTAATATTCAAATACTTCCCCTCTGAAACTTGTACTTGTGTGATCAACTCAATCATGGCTATTTCATTGATGCTTTGCATTTTTAATTCATACGGTAACAATGTATGAAGAATATATTTTGTTGTAGGAAATTTAGGTGCAAGAGAAGCTGGCAGAAGTATCTGCAATGGACATGTAGAACTAGATTCATGAGTGGGTGGTTCTTCATGCACTTCACAATAGTTTTGAATTATATGGGATAATATTTCATCTTCTTCCTGAAGCTACATAAAATGAATTCTACCTATCATCATGAGTTGTGCCACTGAATTCACCTCATTGGCCTCTTCTCCAACATGTGGCCAGATGGGGTTGTCCATATCATGGGATGGTTGAGCAAGAGGATAAAGGACAAGCTTTTTAGTGCTTATCCCATTAGAAATAGTCATGTCCCCTGATTGACATCCAATGTAAGCATCTGTTGTAGCTAACCATGACCTCCCCAGAATAATGGGATACCCTCCTAATGTATCTTTAGGGGAAAGGATCATGAAGTCTATTGGATATTCCCAAGAGTCTAGAGTAACAACAAGGTCTTCTAGTATACCATCTAGTTTGACAGTGGAACTGTCAGCAAGCTATAGGATAGTAGGACTAGGTCTCATATTTGTAACATTTAGTTGCTATAAGATATCCTTAGTCATCACATTGATAGTTGCTCCCAAGTCTATTAGAGAATCCTTTGCATGGATTCCATTTATAATGACTCTAAATATAGGACTACTTGGGTCAGTATATTTAGGAATAGTTACTTTCCCAAGCATGATATCTACCAATTGCCTCACCACATAAATAGTGGTGGGGTCCTTTTTCCTCCCTAGATTTTTGAGACATGCTTCTTTAATTTCCTTACTATATAGGGGGCATCTTTTATGGCTTGGAAAAAAAGGTATCTTGAAACATATGTGTTTCAACTGATCCAGAATATCAAAGGTTGTTTCTTTCTTTTCTTCCTTTTGTTTCACAACTTATAACCTTTGAGAAAATGGTGGGTCTTGATTAGACTACCAAACTGGTTTAGGATTCTTGGGCACACTTGACTGAGTAGGGATATCAGATAAATTAGGATGCTCCTCCTCTTCCATAAGAAGCTTTGTTATTATAGGAGTGGAAGGAGATGACAAAGTGGTTCCTAAACACAAATGAATATCACTCACACTCACAACATATGTAGGAAATTGGTTGGGATCTACAGAGTAAACTGGCTATCACTATGGTTTGTTATTTGGTTAGGTGTGGGTTGAGTTGGTA
The DNA here is from genome assembly GCA_007258455.2 of Sequoia sempervirens. Taxonomy (NCBI): domain Eukaryota; kingdom Viridiplantae; phylum Streptophyta; class Pinopsida; order Cupressales; family Cupressaceae; genus Sequoia; species Sequoia sempervirens. The sequence continues at coordinate 119,443,327 of VDFB02256132.1, forward strand.
TTTGAGTAGGTCTAGGTGTGCTAGAATTTGAGTTAGGAGGAGGCATTATGGCAGGTTGTTGAGGTGACTGCATGTAACCATTTGCCTAGTTTAGCCATTGTTGTCCTCACCTCCATTGGGATGTCTATTACCAGTTTCCTAGAGGCTACTGCCAATTCCCCTAGAATTATTTCCACTGAGGTGGAGAGTTTTGGTAATTGAGCCAAGTATTTAGAGGGTTGTTCCAAGGATAAGGTGGATAGCCTCCAAATTTTGATGGGTATGGGAGTTTCCATTGATTACCAGATGCATAATAATTTAAATAAGGTCCACTAAAAATAATGGATCTGGTGGCATACCTTGTCTTGGATCCCATGGCCTTCTTTGTGTAATGTACAAAACCTAATCATCATCACCTTGAATTGGCTTGAATTCTAGTGGAATTTGCTTGCTATCAATGTTGGCTACCATTTTACATCTGCAGTCCTTCTTTTTCCTACAATGAGGACAATATTTTTCCAACATTGCATCTACCTCCTCATGTTTCTTCTTTGCTTGAAGTGTATCTAGTTGAGTGGCCATACTGTTTATGATATCCTACTTGAAATTTTCCAGAAAATGAGTGATTTCCATCCTTGAAACTCCATTAGGGGAGGATTTTCCCATAGAATATTGGTAACCTCTTCCTTTCTTTATAGTTTCCCTAGAGTAATTCTAACATATCTTCTTAATATCATCCCAAGGAACTTGGGTGATATCTCCTCCTCCTATCAAGTCCAAAGCATTAGTGTAATTTTCATTGATCCCTCTAAGGAAGGGAAAATTTTGAGACTCTTCATTGAGTGCATGATTTGGAGATTTCTGCAAACAAAACATGAACCTTGAAATATAGTCCTCCAAACTCTCATCCTCCTTCTACTGCATCCTGAAGATATCATCTCCTCTCATATCACTGCCTCTATAGTATTCTTTATACTTCTCAAGAAACTTTGTTTTCATATTATCCCAAGTCTCTACAATATTCCTACTTAAGCCCATCAATCATCTTAATGCAGCTTCCTTCAAGGTAGTAGGAAACAATTTAAGCCTATGAGCATTAGTAGTGTAATCATATCTTCTGTAAAGGTTATAAAATTCAAACAAGAAGGTATTAGGGTCCTCTATTACAAGCCCATAGAATTTAGGAAAAATTGAATCAGGGATGTTCTTGAGGTTATCAAATTTATTCTAGTGAGTGATAGGGAATGAAAAAGATGGTTGGTTAGGTCTAATTTTTTTTTGGCCAGCCATAATTTCTTGATGGATTATCAAAGCAACTGGATTGTCAATCAGGTTTTAGGAAGCTTGCTCTTCAGAGGAAGTTTCAGAATTGGTCAAATTGGGAAATGCATCAGTGAAAGGTTTTTCCTCCTTTTCTTCTTCATCTCTTGGTAAATTTTGAAACTCAACTAGCTGGTTATCAGGATTAGGGTCATTAGGAAGGAATCTCCCTAGATCATCTCTTCTCCTACCTTTATGCATGTGGTATTAACTTAGTATTAGCCAATTCACACAAAAAAATGGTGAAAGAATAGTGGATCATTACTTTATTCAAATTAAGGTTATTCTAAAAACAAGCTTCAAAGATACTTAACATAAGAAAGAAACTGGAAATGACTCTGAAGAACTTCCTAGTTTGACACTATCCCTAGCAATGGCACCAAAAATGTTGGCCTCCTCTATTGGTTCAATAACTAAGCCTTTAAAGCTATAAATTAGAGATTAGATATCTACACTAAGTAGCTATCTTGCTCATCATGAAGGTTCTTTTCATTATCAACCCAGAGACATCAACTTGAAATGGGTCAACACTTTTTGTGCAGTAGGAATCAATTGTAGTCATCCTTATCCTATAACTAGAAAGGAAAAAGTATTGAAAGTAAAATTCTTGAAAGGAATTAGCATAAGTATTGAGCATGAATCAACAACTAAACTGAACTGAAATGAATGAAAAAAATATAAATCTCAACAAATAGATAGGAAGTTACTCTGTCTTTCTTGGTTGTAGGAACAGACACAGAACAAAGTTCTAATGGCTGTAGGAACATACAATTGCTAAGACTGCAACTAATTACTAAATAGAAAAGTAACTACTAAACTGAATGGATAGAATTCTCACCAAGTGGGCCCCTTGAATGAGTATTCCTGAAAATAACTCAGATGCAACAAACTAAAGTATCATTTTATTCATATAAATCATCATTACATCATAACAAAAACATGACTGTATTCCTTGAAACTGAAAATGAAAGTACAATATTAGAACGTCCAACTCTACATAGAGGAACATCTGATCATTATTTATAGAAGGTGATGAGAGAGAAAACCCAAGACACAGGAAATGATGCAAATAACCAGAGAAATATTATTATTATTTATAATGGAAATTCTTACATACAATGGATCCCAAATCCTTGAGCTCTGCAATACTTGAAAATTATAGAAATTACAGAAAGTTACAAAAGTTCCCCTTTCGCAACATATGAACTCTCTATTTCCCAAAAAGCTGCCCAAAAATTAGAAACTAGCCCATAAATAACCCTTTTTTGGTTTGGAGCCAAAAAAAACATTCGAGTTATGATTTTTGGTGGTTTAGCACCAAAAGTTACAATTTGAAATTCAAAAATTGAGTCCTAATTCAAAAATTGGCAATTTTCTAAAAATTGACCAACTTTCGAAAACCATAACTTTTGATCCGGGGCTCCATTTTTTGAACCGTTTGCACCATTAGAAAGGTCTCAGAGTGAAGAACACACTAAGAACCCACTCCACCAGTTCTGACAATTTCCAGGCCCATATGGGATAGTTTAGTGCCTCAAACTGGACTTGGAAGGTTTTTCAGGGCAAAAAGCAGAAACTGGAACTTGAATAACTTTCAAACCGTGAATGATCTTGACCTGATTCTTTCACAAAAGTGCTTATTTTTCCATTCTAAACCTTCCCATAAATTTTTTTCTTTCCATGTCTTCAAATTCACACTTGCTAAAAATGGCAATTGAGCAGAAAAAGTAGAAAATTAGTTCTAAAAGTTGGGAACTCTTATTTGATGAAAAGGGTATCCAAAAATGCAAAAAAATCTACAAAAAGAAAACAAAAGGAACATAAATGGAAAGAATATTTTTGGGTGATGCAAGATTTCCCTCACACCACTGGATGCTCCTACATCAAACATGTACGGTAATTTGAGAAGTGACCCTATTACATCTTAGATGGTTGAGGAAAATCCAAATGGTCAACCTCTGCCTTAGACAGCCAGGATGGATCTTCCACAGGCCTTCCTCTCCACTTCACCAGATATTCTTCATACTACTTGTTTCTGATACTCCTTCCCACATTGCTATCTATGATTTCTTCAATCTCTTCCTTCTCTGAATTAGTTGCTAGAATGCCACATTGTTCCATTGTTGGTACTTCCGCTACACCACCTTCATAATACTCTGTCAAATCTGAAATATTGAACACAGGTGAAATGTTGAATCCATCTAGAAACTCTACCTCATAGGAATTCCCTGAATCATGCCTCTTCAAAATTTTAGAGGGACCAAACTTCTTCATCTTCAATTTGTTATAGGTTCCCACTGGAAACGTTTCTTTCCTCAAGTGGACCATCACTTCATCACCAATCTAAAACTCCTCATATCTCCTCTTCTAATCTGCCTTAGCCTTATACTGCATATTCATCTTGTTAATATGTTCTCTTACCTTCTCATGTATATTCTTGATGTGCTCTGCAAAGTCTTTGGCTTCGACACTTGTCTTCTTCTCTTGTTCCATCTTTCTCAATTCTAGAGTAGTCCTGGGACTACCTCCATACACAATCTAGAATGGTGATCTACCAGTGCTTTTGTTGATAGAATTGTTGTAAGAAAATTCTTCTTGGGGTAAGATCAAGTCCCATCCCTTGGGTTTTTCTCCTACCAAGCATCTTAGTAGGTTACCCAAACTTCTGTTCACAACCTTAGTCTGCCCATCAGTTTGTGGATGGTGTGCAAAACTGAACTTCAACTCTATTTTCAACTTCTTCCACAAGGTCCTCCAAAAGTATCCAACAAATTTTGTGTCACAATCTGAGACTATACTCTTTCGTAGACCATGTAGCCTCACCACTTCTCTGAAGAACAAGTCAGCAATGTGGACTGCATCATGGGTCTTCTGGCATGGGATGAAATGTGCCATCTTTGAAAACCTGTCAAATACCACAAATATTGAATCATTCCCTCTTTGTGTCCTTGGAAAGCCAAGAAAAAAGTCCATACTTATATCCTCCCACGACCTCTCTGGTATAGGTAAGGGCTGATACAACCCAGTATTCTGGCTCACTCCTTTAGCCATCTAACATACCCTGCAACTCTGCACAAACTTCTTCACATCTTGTGATAATTGAGGCCAACAATAATGCTTACTAATAATGGCAATGGTCTTATCCCGACCAAAATGTCCTGCCATTCCTCTACTATGCTTCTCCTTTATCAGGTTCTCCCTCATGGAACTCCTCAGAATACACAATTGACTTCCCTTAAACAACATACCATCCTGGATTATGAAATCTAGCCACTTCATCCAGTCAACTGTAACAGACTCCTTGCAAGCTTTCCAAGCCTCTATGAAATCAGGATCTTCAGGGTACAACATCTTGAGTTCATTGAACCCAACCACTTCAATCTACATCTCTATCAATAATTTCTGCCTCCTACTTAAGACATTTGCAACCCTATTCGACTTGCCACTCCTATGCTTTAAAACAAAGGTATAACTCTACAGAAATTATACCTATTTCATATGCCTCTGGTTTAATTTTCCCTAACTAATTAGGTACTGTAATGCTTGATGATCAGTAAAAAAAAATCCTTTGGCAATAGATAATGTCTCCATTTCTTTAATGCTTGAACTATTGCATAAATTTTTTGATCATATACATAATACTTTCTCTTTGCATCATTTAACTTTTCATTGAAATAGGAAATGGGCTTACCTTCTTGGCTCAACACTACTCCAATGGCACAACCACTAGCATCAAAATCCACCTGAAACACCTTATTGAAATCCAACAAGGCCAAAACTAGTTGCTCTGTCACCTTCTTCTTCAATAGATCAAAACTCTTTGTTGCTCCAGTGCTCCACTTGAACTCTTTTCTATCCCCTCTCATTATTTTAGTTAGGGGTGCACAAATACTATTGAAGTTTCTAATGACCTTTCTATAAAAACTGGCCAAACCATGTAAATATCTCACCTCAGTAGCAGTTCTTGGGGTAGGCCATTCTAGAATAGCCTTCACCTTCTCTGGATCCATCTTGAGACCTTCTGCCGAGACAACAAACCCCAAGTACACTAACTCCTTCACAAAACTACACTTCTTCAGATTAATCAACAATTTCTCTTCTCTCAACTTCTCAAAAGATCTATGAATATGCATTAAATTCTCATCCAAAGTCTTACTGAAAATAAAAATATCATCTAGATATACAATAAAAAAACATCCTTGAAACTCTTTCAGTACCTTGTTCATGAGCCGCATGAATGTGCTCGGTGCATTGGTCAGCCCAAAAGGCATGAATAACCACTTGTATAGATCCTCCTTGGTCTTGAAGGTAGTCTTCCATTCATCACCCTCTTGAATTCGGATCTGGTGATATCCACTCTTCAAATCGATCTTTGTGAAGTACTGAGCTCCACTCAAACAGTCCATCAGGTCATCCATCCTTGGTAAGGGAAATCTATACTTGATTGTTATCTTGTTTATGGCTTGGGAGTATGTACACATCCTCCACTCCCCATTCTTCTTTGGTGCTAGTACTGTAGGTACTATACATGGGCTCAGACTCTCTCGAATCAAACCCTTTCTCAGCAACTCTTGAACTTGTCTGTTCAACTCCTCATTTTCTACAGGAGTCATTCTATGAGCTGCCTTATTTGGAAAACTAGCTCAAGGGATCAAGTCAATCTAATGACCGATCTTCCTCACTGGTGGTAAACCCTTAGGTACGTTATCAAAACTAATCTTCTGAAACTCATCCAATAGTCTAGAAACTTCTACTGGAACCTTCTCACTATCTTCCTTGTCCATTCTAGGAATCAATGCATAACACACGCTCATGCTTCATGCCTTCTAAAAATTTCCTTCCATCAACAAAACAAATTCTAGCACTACTGCATACCTTTTCTTCATCCTTCTTCAAGGGTTTCAACTTATGACGAACTCCATCCTTTATCAAGGAATAAGTGTTTGCATGGCCATCATGTACAACTCGCCTATCCAACTGCCATGAACTCCCCAACAACATGTTACATGCATCCATGGGGATGATATCACATAGTACCTCATCACGATAGCTTCTGATCTTGAACTTTACCAGGCACTACTCATTGACCAAAAATTTGTGGTCTTTCTACAACCAGGAAATCCAATATGGATGTGGATGCCTTTCCCTTTTCAGTTTCAACTTCGTAACCATCTCCTCTGATACTAGATTATCGGTGCTCCCACTGTCAATAATGACATCACAACATTTATCTTCACACTTGCACCTTGTGCAGAATAGATTCTTCCTCTATTTTGGCTCCTTCTCTTTAGTGACCAAGGCTCTTCTAACCACTAGGGCTTCTCCCCTTTCTGCATCATCTGAATGCTTGGATTGAGCTTCCTTATCTACATGTGCAACCCTTCCATGACCTTCTGGCCTTCTATTTTTTCTTCCTTGGTGTTGTGGACATTCATAGGCTCAATGCCCTTCTTCACCACAATGGAAACAAGTTCCTTTGAAACCACCTCTTTCAGGTCCTAGCCCAAATCTTCCTCATCCTCTACCTCTTTGATCATGACTATTTTGATCACGAGGGCAGTAGAAGTTATCATTCTTTTGGCTTCAACTAGTACCCACATCTTCATTTTTCCTTTCATCCTCATTTCGGCTTCCAGAAGATCTTCCACTACCCCTTCCGCTTTGACCTCCTCATCCTTTTCGATTGCTATCAAATCTTTTGTTTAGCTTCTCCTCAACTTTAAGAGAAAACTGGTATGCATCCTCAATGGTGGTCATTCTAACCAGGTTTAGCTCCTCTTGAATGCTCGGTCATAACCCATTAAGATAATGGGCTACTTTCTCCTTGTTGGCCTCTGCATGGCCTATTTTGATGATCTTCTTGTGAAAATCTTCTGTGTATTCTTTTATAGATCTACTTCCTTGCTTCAACCCTTGTAATTTCTTCAGCAAGATCTAACTCGTAGTCCACTGGTATGAACTGCTTCTTTAGTTTCTTCACCATGTGATCCCAACTGCTGATCTTCCCTTTTCCTCTTCGATTTCTCTCCAACTGGACCTCTTTCCACCAAATATTGGCATGGCCCTTGAGCTTCATTTTTGCAAACTTAACCCGATTTGGGTCCTCTACTTCTTCATACTCAAAATACTCTTCTAGCTCATTGATCTAGTCGATCAACCCTTCTGGGTTCAAACTTCCAGACTAATTGGGGACTTCTATTCTAGGTCTCTTTTCGATCTTTGAAATGGCCCTTATCAGCCGCATCTGATCTTGATCAATCACTTCTTCCTCTTCTATGTTTGAATCTTCCACCTCTTCTTCATCTTCACTTTCTCCTCTCCCTCCTAGGTTTAACCCTCTTCTCATTTGTTCCTGCAATGCATCAATTTGTCTTTGGAGGGCTCAAAAACCCTCAGCCGCAAATGGATCTCTTCCAGTAGCATTTCTGCCACCTCTACCACCTCTGGCACCACCACGCCTACCAGAAATCACTCTTGGAGGAATCTTGAATATCTTGAACCCATAACCATGGTCCTGGTGTGAACTGCCTCACGATTGGTGATCTATCCACATGCTCAAGAAAACCTACTTTGATACCACCTGACGAGAGAGAAAACCCAAGACATAGGAAATGATGCAAATAACTAGAGGAATCTTATTATTATTCAAAATGGAAATTATTACATGCAGAGGATCCCAAATCCTCGAGCTCTGCGATACATGCAAATTACATAAATTACAAAACATTACAGAAGTTCCCCTTTCGCAACATGCGAACTCTCTTTTTCCCAAAAAGCTGCCCAAAAATTAGAAACTAGCCCATAAATAGCCCATTTTTGGTTTGGAGCTAAAAAAAAAATTTGAGTTATGATTTTTGGTAGTTTAGCACCAAAAGTTACAATTTGAACTTGAAAAATTGAGTCCTAATTTGAAAATTTGCAATTTTCTAAAAATCGACCAACTTCCAGAAACCATAACTTTTGACCTGGGACTTTGTTTTTCAAACCGTTTGAACCGTCGAAAAGGTCTTAGAGTGAAGAATGCTTTAAGAAATAGCTCCACCAATTTCTATGATTTCTAGGCCCATACAGGACAGTTTAGTGCCTCAAACTAGACTTAGAAGGTTTTTCAGGGAAAAAAGCAGAAACTAGAACTTGAATAACTTTCAAACCATGAATGATCTTGACCTGATTCTTTTGCCAAAGTGCTTATTTTTCTTTCCCGAACCTTCCCATAAATTTCTGTCTTCCCATGCCTTCAAATTCACACTTGCTAAAAATAGCAGTTGAGCAAAAAAAGTAGAAAAACAATTTTGAAAGTTGGGAACTCTTATTTGACGAAAAGGGTATCCAGAAATGAAAAAAAATCTACAAAAGGAACATAAATGGAAAGCATATTTTTGGGTGATGCAAGATTTCCCTCACACCATCGGATGCTCCTACATCAGAAGGAAAGCTTCTAACTAACCCTAACTAACTGGGAAGTTGACTCCATCAGACTAGGAGGACACCATTTATTGAAAGCATTAAAAAGAAAAAGGAGGTTATACATGCACAAGAATTAGTCAAAACCAATCTTGCCTCAATGAGGATCCAAAATAGCAACACCTCCTAAATCCACTCAACTATCAGACATGGTTATTTAAAGGTAAGTTATAACTTCCACACGAGCTGGAAGTTTCCATCCATTGACCTCTTTAATGTCGATATTTTTCACTCGTTTAGTAACTAGCTAGGTGGCATGAACTTCTTCCACCTTGCAAGCTTCATTTATATCTACATCTTAATTTGATCCTGCATTATGATATTACCGTGCACAAGACAATTGTATATCCATAATCACCTTAGAATAACATTGATTCAATCACATGTAAAATTAATATAGATATATCACATAGCAGGTTAATATCATCAAATATTACAAGGATAAGTTCATGCCAAAAGTTCATAAGTTTAGGGAAATATCATAGAAAGTATTAGTACAAGCAGGTGCTAAAACCCCATAGTAACAATAACAAACATATGATAAACCCTAACAAAAATGAGTCATTATTTGGGCTCATCAAGTACAATAAAAATGTAAGCTATTAAGTAAAGAATAAAGGATACAAAGTTTTTCCTATATATATGTATGATGTCTTGTTGTCTGTGCAATGAAAAGTAGACAATTACTAACACATTTTATAGTAAATGAATGCTATTGTGTTGTATTGGAAAACCAAAGGATAGAAATTTAAACATAGGTAAAATGAATACGAACTTTGGCTTTTAGGTATATGCTCAAAAAAGTAAGGAAGGGTTTCATGATAATAACTCATTAATCACACAAAAATAGACATGGGTTTTCAAATATATCTCAGAAAACCAAGCAATGGTTTCATGAGAATAATTCTTTAATCACACCAAAGTAGACATCGCATTTTAGATATATGTCAAAAATGATCTAAGGGGTTTTTACGATAATATCCCATAGTAGTTTAGGGTTTGACCCTAAAAATATTTGATAAGAGAAATATAGATGAGGGATTTCAGATCTATATGCCCAAAAAAGCAATATAGTTTATAAGAAATTAATAGTTTCATGATAATGATGTCTTAACCAAGTGAAATGAGACATGGGTTTGTAGATATATGCCCAAATACACATGGGTTATTAAGAAAAAGGTCCAAGATTAGATAAATACATTATTTTCTATAGACATGTGGTCAAACTTGTGAGATGTTTCTCATTTTAACATACAAAATCATGAAACTATGAAGGGTTTACCAAACCATGAACATGCAATAAAATGGAGAGTAGGAAATAATCATTTTACCCCAAAAAAACATGGGAAATAATCCACCACTAGACCCAACCATGCAAAATGTCAAATGTTACAAAGGGCATTAAAAGGAATGATGAAATATGTAGAAAAAAGTAGTAATTATTATTCAATTAGCCAAGAAGCCTTTCACAGGTCCACAAAAATGTTGAATAAAAAGATTCAAGAGTATCATTGTTTGCATTTTGAAGGGAGAAAGATGTTTGTCATTACCTCACAGTGTGGAGAGTAGATAGCAGTGAATGTTCGAGGGTTTTCTAGACCATGAGTGCATAGTGAAATGAATAGGAAATAATCATTTTATCCCCAAAAACTATGGGAAATAATCCACCACTAGACTTGACATGATTATTAATTGGAGTGAATGTGTAGTGGTGTTTGGTGTTAAGGCTTGGTGAATAATATGTAGGTGAGGACTATTATGACAGCTAACCTAAACCTCCAATGTTAACCTATGAATTTGACCCATTAAATTTTGAGCATATATGAATAATAAAATTGTTATAGGGTGATCCCAAAATAGTGGTTTACAATTTTTGGCCAAACTGGACACTGAAATAATTTTTTTAACTAGATTTTCACTTTCGGGCACCTATAGTGGCTAAACCGTGAGGAATTTGAAGATGATGCAAACTAGAGTTTTGTGACATTTTGTCTATAGATTCTAAATATATTTTTTCAAAATTTTTGGAATTAGATTGCACTTCATTTTCCATCTCTCTCGAAAACTATTTTTTTTTCAAAAAACAACATTTTTAAAAGTGACGCTCACCGTATAACGTATAACTTTTTTTCCATGAAGGATAGATTCAATTTTTTTTGTTGGATCAAGGACTTCAATATTTGGTGCACTCATATTTTTCAATTTTTTTTGATAATCTGCTATTTTTCCACATGTGCAGAACAGAGAGCTTGATTTTCGGTGAAAAACCTACATTCACAAGAAATAAAAAATAAATATAATAATAAAATTAAATTTATTTAAAATTATACTATTTGGGAAGCTTATAATAAGGAATAAATACTTACAAAAACTAAAATTTAAATTAATTCCTTTGATCCCCCAAAAGGTAAATCAAAAGGGGTTTTTTATCAGCATTTTGATAGGTGTAAAGGAGACTTTGTTATAGGTATGGTTTAAAACTAGCGGGATTCTATCCAAGGGGGTTTGATTAAATCCAATTCAATTGGAATTCTTTAAATGGAAACTTTTAAGGCTTAAATCATTATATTTTCTAAAAATATTTGATTTCAGCAAAAATTAGAATCTCCCATAAATTGTAAACCAGCTTTGTGGGATCACCCTATAATTGCACACTAATATTATCACAATTAGGATTTTTTAAAATATTAATTGGTGGTTATAGCTGGCAGAAATTGGGACATGTGAGGGCCATGAGCGGGTGGCTAGTTTAAATGGAGAATTTTGACCCTTGCATGCTTATTGAACCCTCCCACATTTGTTGAAAATACCCACAAACCAAAATAATAGCTATAAGCTATTAACCCGCATGTGAATAAAACCCAATTAAATAATCTCAATCCAAAATATGGTTAAGGAGCTATGGTTGTGCTTATTTAGCTATGGCAGTAAGTGGTTCCTTTCCCCTAGTCAAAGAAAATTGGTTTGGAGATCACTAAAATATTGAAGTTTGTTGGGTATAGTTTCAACTATACTTTAGAGTCTCATTCCCCAAGGAAACTTACTATCTTGATGTATATTTGATATATCAAAGTTGATTCAAGAAAGATGGAAAAGGACAAGAATTTTGTGTGCACCTTTTTGAAAAAGATAAGACTTGGGTGATCAATTTATGTTTTGTAAGCTGGTGATAACCCATTCCTAAGACCATTCCATTTTATTTTATTTTTCTTCCCTTTCTTGAACTGTTACTTTTAGATATGATCCTATATGCAACTACTGGGTAGTCAATCTAAAATCCACTTTCAATTTTACAATATTAAGATAGTAGGCTTGCTTAATATATTATTAAAATATACTTAGATATTACCAAAATGAACACTAGAAGGGGAATAATAATATAAAATTGGAGAATTGGTCTACATTCCAAAGCTAGGATAAGTGATAGTTGAAAGAGGCATCTAATAGGAAGCATATATGTCTCTTTAATGCAATGCATATAATGTAATGTGAAAGAAAAATATTATCATGATTTCATTATTGTAATGTTACATTTCAAATTCAATTACACTATAAATATTGTAGTTTCCATTTTAATATTGGTCATATAAAACAATTGAAATATGATATAATAAAAAAAATATTTATGATTTAGATAGCATGGTGCTATTTAATTTCTTCTTAATTCTCAATTAATTCATGTTATGATGGTTGATGTCATTATACTGCTTCTAACTTGGATAGTTGTATTTGCAATAAATACATTAAATGTGGTATCATGAAGTAGATCCAATTCATTGTTGGCCACCATTTTCTCTACATACTAGAGTGTAAATGAATGTTTTTTACATTCACCACCCTCTTATTACCACCCAAGCTTTTTATAAATAGATTTAAATAGATTGATTATCATAGAAATTGCAAAAGATCATTTGAAGGACAATAGTTTATAAGAATAATAGGCGATTGAAGAGCAATAGTAAACATATGTTTGATATTTTTCATTCATATAATATTTATAAATTGAAAATATTTTTGATTAAATTTAAGAGAATATGTCTAATCAAAATTAATTATATCTCAAATCTAGTATTTTATGCTATTTTTGAACTCTATATTGTTTACATTCATCTTCAAAATATATGGCATATGCTATTATTTGAATTAGGTACATTTGGGTTGCATTCAATTTATTTAGTTTTCACCCTTGGTATTGGATTGAAAGTTGTGTATATTATGGTTATACTTTTTTCTTCCATATTACCACTTTGAATTTTGGTTGTAATACAATATTCTATGCTTGGTTATACAAGTTAAGAAGATCTTAGCATATCTCATTAATTGGTATAGAGACTAGATATGGTTAGAATTCAAATAATGTATCTTAACAAATGAGTATGATAATACTTGAATGCATTGATCTTATGTCACTTTGTTGGACTATTTGTGGAAATATTTTTTAAAATAAATCCACCTGTTTGTAAATATAAATATATTTATATCACATTTCACATTTTCAATGATAAATTTCCACTAAAGGTTCTTATTTCCTAGAATAAACTTTCCTTCTCGATATCATCATGATTTTTAGATAGTTAAGAGGAGCATTCAACTTTCAAGTTCTTTAGAAGTTCTCCATGGCCATTTCCTAGTTTAAATACCCTTTGAAAGGAAATAGACAAGGAAAATTTGTTTGGGTATCACTAAAATATTGAAGTTGATTGGGGAGAGTTTTCAACTATACTTGAAATTCCCATTCCCCAAGGAAACTCATTGTCAATGTATATTCAATATATCGAAGTTGAATGAAGGAAGATGGAAAAGGGAAAGAATTTTGTATGCACCTTTTGAAAAATATAGGAATTGGGTAATCAATTTATGTTTTGTAAGATTGTGATCACCCATTCCTAAGACCATTCCATTTTATTTTATTTTTGTTCCCTTTTTGTTCTTATATTTAGACATAATCATATATGCAACTACTAGGTAATTAATCTACATTCCACTTTTAAGTTTTAGAATATTAAGATACTAGGATTGCTTCATATATTATTAAAATATACTTAGATATTATTGGAATGAGAATTAGAAGGAGAATAGTAATAGAAAATTTGAGAATAAGTGGGTATGTGCAGGATCATCATGGAAAAAACATACCCTTAAGTGGCAAAAAATTCAAAAAAATGAGTGTTAGGCAACTTGACATAAAAATTGTCGGTATTGGCATGGTGTGATGGTTTATAGGTGGCAATGTTTTTCTCACCACCAAGGTTCAAACCCCATTGGGGTGGTATTGTTGAATGGTTGTATTCCGGTTCATAGCTCCAGTCAAAAGCATTTACCCCTTAAATAAAAAAAACTTGACATAAAAATTTGAATAAGTTATCTATATTATTTCAAAAATATGCAGTAATAGAATCTGTAGAAAATTGAATTTAGTTTCTAAACTACTAGGTTTATTTAAAAATAAATAAAATATATTTGGTGAAAATTTGAAATTTCAATGCAGAGTACTTAAATTTCAAGGAAAAAATAAGTAGGTGTCTATTTGACCACCCTAACCATAATAAAATGATAATATTTTTTATAATATTTTATATATAAGTAGAGGACTCATGTCCGGATGTGATGCATATTTTTTGTAATTTTTCCAAGTAAATAATGAATTATGAATTTTTATTACAAATTTTAAAAATATTAAAACTTATGTACCACTTGGTCAAAACTTGATGAAATTTAATTTTTCTTTTTTATTCCTATAGTATGTGAAGCATAGAATGTGACGCATGTTTTGGAATCAAAAAATGTGATACCACTTGAAAGTTATAGATGTTTTTCAATCAGCCTATCGATTAGGACTTTAGTCGTAATTCTAATAGAAAATGAATAATAATTATTTATTAAATTCAAACTAAAGCATAATTTATATTGGTGGAATGTTGAGAATCTCCTCTAAAAACCCTTTTTGTTTCATCAATTTTGGGTAAAAAAATCGTCAGCCACATACCCTACAAATACCCATAATATTGCCACTTTTTGGCCCATCATGATCCTACACATACCCAGGTCAAGTTTCCAAAGATAGGATAAGTGATAGTTGAAAGAGGCATCTAAGAGGAAGCCTATAAATTACAAAAGCACTAAGTTGTAAGGTAAATAGTATGATTTGAAGAAAGATCAAAATAAATATTGTATATTTTTATCATATATGAAATAACCATAGAAAAACCATAGAATCTAATTGGGTAAAAATTGTGACATAGATTTTAGGAACTTGATATGATAGCTCTCTTCCTAGAGTTTTTCACCTAGAAAGAGAGAGATTTAGCTCCTAAAAAACTTATGTACATTCAAATTAGGATGTATGCAATGTGATATGATGTAAATGAACTAAAGTAAATACAATTGACTGATTAAAATGATCTAAAATGAATTTTAAAGTGCAATTTAACCTATGTTTGAAAACACACTGTGATATGCAAAAAACTATGAAAGATAATGAAATTGAAAGAAATATGTAGAACATAAGGTATAGGGTCAAATATGAGTGCACCTAGATGTTGTATGAGCTTTATGGAGTGTTTGGGATGTTGATGAAATTTTATGATTTGTCACAGTGGGACTCATTCGTCGAGGGTGGTGAATCAGTCCTCCTATTGTTAAAAATGTGTAGGGAATTGATTTCTGATAGCTGAGAGTTGATTTCTGGAAAAATGAATATTTTCAAATTTCAAGTGGAACTCATTTGCCAAGGTTGGTGAATCAATCCTCCCTAAGATTTCTGGAAAATCAAGAGACAACACTGCTACTTCAAATCTGGTAATGTCTGAATATTAGGTTATCAGGGTCAATTATGTAGAAAACAGGCAGAAAACACTCAAAATGCTTGAAAAGATGATGAGTTGACTTGAAGAGCCTAGTTGACTTGAATGCCACTTTTCAAAACCTTTAAACTTGTTAAATCTGCAAAAAAAGTTGCAAATACACATGCACAAAGGGGAAAAATGTTGAAGGCTTAATGAATAGGGGTTTGCTTTGGTCTAACCCCACTTTAGTAATCAAACCCAATATAAATGCATGAAATGTAAAGGAGATGATAAATGAATAACATGCAAGTATTACAAACTTACCAAATCCTTGAATATGAAAATATAAAGTAATGTCAATGGCTGCTCCAAAGTGCTTGAATTGATGATGTAGAATGCTTGAGTGCTTGAATGTATGAGAAGATTGCTTGAATGTGTTAGGATCTTCAATGCTTGAATGAGAAGATGTAAAATGAGGTTAAAATCACACATTTATACAATTCTTCTGTCTTACTATCCATTCATACCTCATCACAGGCCAACATGAATTGAATTTGATTAAAATCCTGGAAGAAATTTTGAAATATTTTGAATTTGGGCCCAAGGGGGACTCATTCACCACCCCTGGCAGATGAGTCTCACCTGGGACCCAAAACGAAGTGTCGGGAATAATGTTGTGTTTAATTTTTTTTGTCAGGATAAGACCCAAAATACACTTAATATAAGCATATGAGGGCATAAAGAGACAAAATAAAGCATGAGAAGGGTGTAAATAGTGAAAATATTCCTAGAAAAGTGTGAAATCTTGTTACAAGACTTTACAACACTTCAAAATAGGACTTGTTAGTGAGTGAAAAGGTGGTTTTTAGGTGAATTGTATTAAATAGAGTCTAGAAGAATGTAGAAATGTCTTACAACACTTCACAACACCTTTACAAGACATTATTTGAATTTTAGCACCAAAATAAACGTGTTCAAGCCAAGATACATCATAAAATTAAAGCAACATAGTTCCAACACTATGAAACAATACCTAAAAGACCATTAAAATGACAAGGGCCAATTTTTTGATGGCACATTTAGCCCCCACTTTAGTGAGAGAAACTTGCTTCCTCACACTAAGGTAGCCATGAACATCGAGAAGAGGGTTCAAATGCACTTACATTAGCATGATGGAATACAAAAAACAAGGAGGATTATTAAGCCCCCAGGATACAGATCCCATGACAATTTGAACATAAGGACAAAGGAACAGACAAGTGTTGAGAGGAATTGAGTGAAGCTTCGATCATCAATCCAACTAGTTGTGAAAAGAGATGTAGGCTAATTATTTGGAAAAGAAAGAATGTGTACTCACTTTGGGGCCATGGAACTAGTTGTCCGCAAGGTGAGAAAGCCCAAAAATTAAGATACATATGCTAGTTGGTATGCACTCAAAAACAAACACAAAAGTGGCAATGGGGAAAAGTCATGCTGCTAGTTGGGCTTCCTGCTCAACCATGCCAAAGCTATACCCATTCAACAACTTTATCAAGGTGCCACAAAGCCAAAGAAAATGTAAATGTTGGTTTAAGTTTCATAAAATAAGAAAAATAGGATGGAACCACAGGAATGGAAGTTGTGTTATGAAAGGTGGTAAAACAAATAAGACAACTCCATAGGCATGCAAGTTGTGTTATGCAAGGTGGCCGAATAAAAATGTTATGTGTAATATGTTCAAAGGAGTCTTGTTTAGTTTATGCAAGGTCAATCACTTAGGGAACATTGTGTCTAATGTCTTCAAGAGAGGACCAATCAAATAATATTATATTTGCAACTTAGGGGATGCAATGTGTCACATCAAACCACCAAGAGGAATGCAATTGATATGCTCAGAAAGATCACACTTATGAAGGAAATCACACCCAATGTCATCCACAAAGTGACAAATGCATCACATAAATGACAAGGCTTCACTAAGAATGCAAATGAAATAATGGTAATGTATGCCCCCCACTTTAAATGAATTGCTACACATCATTCTATGAGAATTTACTTGAAAGTAGAGAAGAGGAAGAAAGAAAGACATGAGAGCTAACTTGGAAAGCTCTATGCCAAGTCATATGTTTCAAGTTAAGCTGTGTCATATCAAGATGAAGGATAAAAGCAAGGAAAGAAGGGAGTTTCCCCCTAGAAAAGAAAGCACACCAAACACATAAGGGATCTATGGATTTGGGGTCAGTATGTTCATTGTTGTAGTGTTTTGATTTAAAGAGATCAGAACTGTCATCATTCCCAAAAGCACATAGAACTAAAAGAATGACACAAAGAGAGTGGAAGAAAAGGAAAAAAAAAGTCTGTTTTGAGTCAACATGGAAGATACATTGTGGTCTCGATGCTTTGCATCATCCCCAAAAGGAAAACACAAATGAAAAGAAAAAAAAGTGAAAAATCCTTTGGGTCAACATGAAGGAGACATTTCAGTCTCAATGCCTTGCATCATCCCCAAAAGGAAAAAACAAGAAAATACAAAGGAAAAAGGAAAAGAATAAGGTTTTTTGGGTCAACATAGAAGAGACATAGGGCGTCTCAACGCTTTGCGTCATCCCCAAAAGGAAAAACACAAACAAAAGTGAAAAGTATAAGGCATGACAAATAGAAGAATAGAGATACACATAAAAGTGTACAAAGAGAGAAACATCAAACACACAATACATGGGACCACATTACACACATAAGAAGAAAGAAGAGAAAGGGGAAAGACAAGCTAGGAAAAGGAAAATCACTCATCTAACAAGTCATCCGCCTCCCAATCATTTTTAGTACAATGCAAAGGCGGTTGACTATCTAAAGGAGGAATCGCAAGTACCAAACTAAGGGTTGTACCAGGTTCTTCACTTGATGAAGAGGATTTATCATTTAAGTTCATTCTAGATGAAAATAAAGATTTTAAATCATTGTTTATTTCTTCGTCTATTTTACCAATCATCCCATCATCATCATCATCATCAATATTAATAACAACGGGAGGATGAAGGGTGATTTCTAAGGATGGATGTATCAAAAGCATTGGTTGTTGAATATGCTCATTTTGTTGTGATGGTGGTATAGGATTTTCATGTGGTTTCTCAAGAGAGGGAAGGTGATCATCTATTACTTATGTCAAGGGTATAGGTTGATTTTCTTTATTTTTTGTTAGGAAAGATTGATAAGCAAGGAGACGAGGACAACACCTTTGTTCCCTAGCACCACAATTCCGTTTAAGTTAGTTTTGCAATTGTTGAGGTGTAAGATTGGATTGAGTCGATATAGGTTTGTCTACTTCCGAAGGGGGAGGAATAGAGGAAACCAAAGAAGAGGGATCAACCACTTTCTCTTTTGCTTTATGTACTTGTTTGGTTCGAGGAGGTTGAGTAGGATTTGTGTTAGGTTCCCTTTATCATTTGAACAATGGTGGGGAATGGTCTAGAGGGATTTTTCTGAAGTTGTGTTGGTTTGTTGAATGTCATGCTTAAGTGTAATCATGGTTTCATCTAGGATAAGAGGAGTAGAAGTGGAAAAAGATGTATTATGAAGCAAGATAATTCAGCAATTTTCTTAGCTTTAAACTTTTGATAAGCGATGTAAAAGAAGTCCTTTCGAGAGGTGATAGGTTTGACGGGTGTAGGCCAAAAGGATTCTAATGAAAATTTACCTTTGGAAGATAAAGGATTAAGTCCACTATGGTGTATGATGAATATCTCATTTCCATGTAGAAACTTTAAGAACTTGTGAATGACTGATGTGAGCGCTTTCATTGAGCGAAGCCAAGGACTTGGCCTAGCCACAAATGAAATTTGTAGGATTATGGAATAATAGAAAATGTTACCTCCAAAGTCTTAGGTCCTATGTGTAAAGGAATTATGATCGATCCAATTGTAGGGCATGCAAAACCATGATGTGTTTTGATCCATGCAATCGGTGGATTATAGTTATCTTGATATAGATCATGTAATACTAGAAATTCTTCTATGATCACATTCTCACCACAAGTGGGATCTATTAATATCCCATTAGTAGGTTTATCATAGATTCTGTCAGCTATGTAGAGAGGACCATCAAGAAGCTTTTGTAGTATGTATTTAGTAGAAAATGTAATATCAAGAGATTGAGTGGTTTGGACCTTACGAGGGATAACGTCTATTGTAGCGACAAGTTTATCCATAGGACGAGCTTGGGGAATAGGAGGAGATGTATCAGGTTGTTCATTGTGTGTATCAATAGTCATCACATCAGGCTTGGAAGGTTCACTAGCCTTGACGAACGAGGTAGTGTGCTTAGGCATAGGGTTGGTGAAGATTTGGAGATTTTGGTTAGGAAGTGCAACAAACTTATTGCCTAGATCATTAACACCCATAATGGTCAATTCACCCGAATCAATGAAGTCTTGAACTAGATGTTTAAGAAACTTGCAATGTTCGATGTTGTGGCCATTTTGATGATGAAAATGACAATAAGTGTTAGGTTTGAAGGTAGGACATAGGGGTTGATTAGGATCAAGTGGTCGAACAGGTGGTAAGGTAAGCATGTATTTTTGGATGAGTTGGTTCATTGTCTGATGGAGGGTGTTAGGTAAAGGGGTGAAATGTCTGTTTGGATCACCATAATGATAAGGCACTATTGTTTTAGAAGTGGCCATTGAGTTTTGAACTTGTGAAGTTGGTTGTGGTTGGGGTTAAGGAGGTGAACTAAATTGTAAGAGGCCTTAGATAGGTTTGTGGAAATTTTGTGTGTTGTTTAGGTGTTGATTGTTATGTTCAGGTTTGTCAACTCAGTTATAAGTGGATTTTGACTCATGACTTGAAACTAAAATTTGATACTCACATAAGGTTGTGCACAAGTGAATGAATGAAGGGAATTTCATCATTGTATGTTTATCTTGAAGGTTAATGTGAAAATTCTCAATAAAGATCTTCTACAAATGTGCATCTAGAATTTGGAAATCAACTTGAGCATATAAGGACTAATAACGAGAGATGAAATCTGTCACATTTTCATCAGTGTTTTGTCTACATCTCATAAGATCAGCCGATGTCTTTTTAGGTGTCATGTGCATTTGAAAGTGATTAATGAAAGCTTCTTCCAATTCATTAAATGAATGGATGGAATGAATAGGCAAGTTGGAAAAGCATTCTAAGGCAATATCTTTCAAGGTCCTTGGAAAGAGTTTTGCTAAAAGCTTATCATCAAGGAAAAAATCACAACACAAGGCACTAAAAGCATTGACATGGTTAATAGGATCTCCTTTTCCTCCATATTTCTCAAACCTCGACATTTCTATTCCTTGTGGCATCAGGGTATGTAAGATTTCTAATGATAAGGGGCTGGTACATACAAGATATGTGGTTGGAGTAGTTTGAGCTTGACTAATGGTGGAAAGTTGGTGTTGCATGGGTGAAACAGTGTTAAGGAGTTGTGTCATGAAGAGATCAGGATAATGGGGTTGAGATGGAAGTGACAATAGTGATGGAGTATAGGTGATATTAGGGGAAGTGGAAGGAATAGTAAGGGGTGGGAAAGTGGTGGAAGGAGGTTGCGATGCCACAAAAGGAGTAGGAATGCTAGTGGAAATTGAGAAAGAAGTAGTGACATAATTGGATTCATGTAGAGTTGTATGGACTTGCAAATTGGTATAAGTTGGTATGGAAGCTATGGTTGAAGGAGGAGGAACTTGAGATGCTCCTTGGGTGATAGGAGTGTTTGTTGTTGGGGTATTGGAAGAGGCGTGTTTATTATAAATCTCATCTATTTGTTTTAGCACTTGCAAGCCATCATCACTTTCAATTAAGTGATGAAGGTTCTCAATAGTAGGTATACCAGTGGTGGAAATGTTTTCAAGGGACAAGTATTGTTGTAAATGTGAAAAATCCTCATGAATTTGTTAATAACCTTTTCTTGCGGGAGAGACTTGTTTTGAGTGTCAAAATGCATAGGATGGAAAGGAGAAGGCATGGAAGTGGTATTGTCAGGGCCTAATTCACCATATTTCATACCAAGAGTAGGAGCTCATGAGATCCCAAGGTCCACAGTGAAAGTGCTATTGTGGGATGCCATTAGTCTAGAACTTCTTCTCACTAAAGTATTATCAATGCAGTACCAAACACTCATGCAAGTACCACAAGGAAGGGTGAATGGAATGTAAGCTAATCTAAGAATTTAAAATGCCAATAACAGAAAATATAATAACTATAACAGAGGTGCAGATATAGAAAATAGAACTACAAGAAAATGTCAGAAATAATGCAAAATTAATGTCTAAAATACGCAGAGGGACTGATTCGCCTTAGGTGGCGAATGAGTCCTAGGATGCAGTTTTTTTTGTATATTTCAAAATTTTAAGAATGATTTAAATGTCTTTCAGAATGCAAATTTAGACATAGGATGCAAAGTTTTAGTTTTTTCAATGAAATTGAATGCAAGAACGAAAACTAAATGAGTTTTTCACTAATGCAAAATGAAAGATCCTAGGATGCAATAACCAATCAATGTCCTAATTGAATGTTAATGAAAATGAAAACTAGGATGCAAGATATGAATGCAATTAGAAGTTTAAAAATGTTCAAAAGTTGGGTTCACCAAAATGTGACAGATTTTAGGAACCCAAAATGCTTGCTCTCTTCCTAAGATTTTTCACCTAGAAAGAGAGAGATTTAGGTCCTAAAATGCTTATGTGACACTCAAATTAGGATGTATGCAATGTGATGTGATGTAAATGAAGTAAAGTAAATACAATTGACTGATTAAAATGATCTAAAATGAATGTTAAAGTGCAATTTAAGCTATGTTTGAAAACACACAATGATATGCAAACAAGTATGAAAGATGAAGAAATTGAAAGAAATATGCAGAGGAAATGGTATAGGGTCAAATCTAAGTGCACCTAGATGCTGTATGCACTTTTTAGAGTGTTTGGGATGTTGATGAATTTTTTTGATTTTTCAAAGTGGGACTCATTCGCCAAGGGTGGTTAATTAGTCCTCCTATTGAAAATGTGTCGAGAATTGATTTTTAACAACCAAGAGTTGATTTATGAAAAAATGTAGATTTTCATATTTCAAGCAAGACTCATTCTCCAAGGGTGGATAATTAGTCCTCCCCAAGATTTCTAAAAATCAAGAGACAACACTGCTACTCTAGACCTGGCAATGTTTGAATATTAGGTTGTCGGGGTCAATTCTATAGAAAACACTCAAAAGCTTCAAAAGATGATGAGTTGACTTGAAGAGCCTAGTTGACTTGAATTCCACTTTTCAATGCCTTTAAACCTATTAAATCTTTAAAACAAAGCTGCAAATACAGATGCACAAAGGGGAAAAATGTTGAAGTGTTAGTGAATAGGGGTTTTCCTTGGTCAAACCCCACTTTGGTAATCAAACCCAATAGAAATTCATGAAATGTAAAGGAAATGATAAATGAATAACATGCAAGTATTAAAAACTTACCAAACCCTTGAATATGAAAATCTGAAGTGATGTCAATGGCTGCTTCAAAGTGCTTGAATTGATGATGTAGAATGCTTGAGTGCTTGAATGTGTTAGGAACTTGAATGCTTGAATGAGAAGATGTAAGATGAGGTTAAAATCACATATTTATACAATTATTGTTCCTTACTATTTGTTCATACCTCATGGCAGGCTAACATGAAGTGAATTTGATTAAAATCCCAAAACAAATTTTGAAATATTTTGAATTTGGGGCCAAGGGGGACTCATTCGCCACCCTTGGCGAATGAGTCCCACCTAGGACCCAAAGCCAAGTGTCAGGAATAATGTTTTGTTTAATGTTGTTTGTTGAGATAGGACCCAAAAATACACTTAATATAAGCATATGAGAGCATAAAGAGACAAAATAAAGCATGAGAAGGGTGTAAATAGTGAAAATATGCCTAGAAAGCGTGAAATCTTGTTACAAGACTTTACAACACTTCAAAATAGGAATTGCTAATGAGTGAAAAGGTGGTTTTCAGGTGAATTGTATTAAATAGAGTCTAGAAGAATGTAGAAATGTCTTACAACACTTCACAACACCTTCACAAGATGTTGTTATTTGAATTTTAGCACCAAAATAAGCATGTTCAAGCCAAGATACATCATAAAATTAAAGCAACATAGTTCCAACACTATGAAACAAGACCTAAAATACCATGAAAATAGAAAGGGTCCATTTTTCGACGGCACTAAAGCACAAAGCTGTGTCACACTTTATAAAGGAAACAACCAACACTGATCCAACTTCTAAACTTGAATCACTAAAGAGTGGTATATATGTTTTGAATTTTGAAATGATGTAAACTAGTAAATATGTATTTTTAGTATATTTTATGTTTGTATTTAAAAAAAAAAATTAAAATTTATTTTAAACTAGTTTTTAATAAATTAACACTATAATTTAGTTGCTGATAAAATGTTGAAAATTGAAGTTGCATGAGACATCAAACTTTTTATAGTAAATTTTATTTTTTTCTTTCAATTTTTTTGTGTATTTGTAACTTGAGACTTTAGTGCATGGATATTTTTTTTCCAATTTTGATAAATATATTTTTATATAAATATTAAAATGTGCATAAATAAAAAAATAGTTGTTTCCATTGGACATCAACTTTCATATTAAATATTTATCTAAAATGGAAAAAAAATTATACCATCTTGAAATAGATTCTTTTATCTAGTGCATCATATTTTTTTAATTTTTTAAATAAGCTTTAGTATTTTTCCTTAGCATGGTAATCAACCTAATATTTTGTGATGATAACCTACTTTTAGTAAAAATAAAAAATAAAATATAAATATAAATAAACTATTAAAATAAATATATTTTTGAAAACTACACTTATGGATCTACAAAAGAGTGTTTTTATATTTTAAAAAAAGTATTGTTTACATTAGTAGGAGTTATTGAAACTTCAAGTTTTTCAAATAATTTTTTTTTTTTGGTAAATTGGAATCAAAGTGGTGCTCTATATATTTTTAGCCAACAATTTTAGTTGAAAAAGTTGTGGAAGTATCTAACATAGACAAAATGAATCTTACTAGATCATATGTTTGACCAAAAATGATTTTTAGTTAGAAATAGTTAAATTCGGCTGTGTTGATATATTGGTTGAAAGTGTGACACAACTTTGTGCTTTTACCCAATTCCTTCATTTAATAGATATATAATATAATTATCTTAGAAAAAATTAAAACAAAACAAAATTTGATCTTGTCAAGTACATAAAAATCTCACTAAAACCATGGCAATTCGCTTACCTCAAGATTTTTTACAAGTTGTGTTTTGTTGTCAATGATGTCAATGATAAGGTTTTTTAATTATTTATGCGTGTTTTGACAACTATTTGAATGTAGATTAAATTTTTTCTTTAAAATTGTCTTTCCTTCTATGGATTACTACATGGATTATCTTATGTTGGCAACATAGGTTCTAGAAACAAACATTTATTGCCAACAACAAGATGGATACAAACTACCAATAAAAGTTCACATTGAGAATCATGTATGACTTGGCTCATCCTTTCTTACATAAAAGGGAATGTATAATATGATTCCCCAACATCTCCTAGTTGACCATGACAACTAGTATATAATAATCTATGCTAAATCAAAATGGTTATGCTTCTAGTATATTCTAATTAAATTAATTTATAATATTTACAGTATCATCATAAAATTTTCATAATTGATAATATTTTGTTTGTTTCCAACATTGGATTGGTCACATAGCTAGATTTTTCATGTTTTGATGCCTTCATATATATGCAACTTATCACAATCGATCATGCTTGTAGAGTAGAAAGAGTTGCATAAAAATGAGATATTTGGGTGTGAATCTTTTGATACAATTTGATTATCCAAGAAAGAGCTAACAAGTACAAAAGAGGTTGAAATGACCAAATTCAATATAAAACAAGCCACTACAAGCCCTAATGCAAACCAACTAGCCAAAAAACAAATCTACACCCTCTAATCCTCATCCAAGAGTCTAGAAAAAGAATCACTTTTATCCAAATCCAATTTTCTCCAATCATCTACATTCCAAGTCTCCTAACCTTTAGAAGCCCATGACATAGCAAGGCATTCAACAACCTTGTTCCATTCCCTAGGAATGTGAATAAACGAGATGTGTTCAAAATTTGAAGCAAGATGAAGAATTTTTTTCACAATTATATACCCAATCTCCATGTTGAGCCCTATAAATCTCTTGTTGAGAAGAGAGACCAAAATCATAGAATAAGTCTCACAAATCACATTCCTTCACCCACACTCTAAAGCTCACTCGAGAGCCTTAAGAATAGCACAAGATTCCATCTAATTGCTAGACTATAAACCCATGTATATAGAGAAGAAGAACTATATGACTCCTCTATTATCACGACCCACTCCACCAATGCTAGCATCTCCTGGATTGCCGCAAGCAGAGCCATCAGTGTTAATTTTGAGAGACCCATCTAGGGGAGGGTAGCACTACCCCACTCTATTCACTTTCTTATAAGGGTTTGAACTGCTCCTCCTAACCCCCTTGTGGCCAGGTGGAGAAAAAATCTCAAGACTAGAAGAAAGCTACCTATTTGAGGGTGACATAGGCTCATCCAAATCAAATTTAAATGAGATTGTTTCTTTCAAAATACTTTGCACCTTATGCAAAACTTGGAAAGTCATTTAACAAAACTCATGGAAAATACGTCGATTCCTCTCCAACTAAATCTACCAAATAATAATGGAAGGTCCCAACTCCCAAGTAGCCACTAAGCAAGATGTTGAAATTGGTGGATGCCCCAAATTCTCCCCAAAATATTGCAAGGATAAGGAAAACCTAAAATTTCTTCTCCAAATCTTCCACCATAGTCTCTAAATTTCCAAAGCTTAAGAGCACTGAAAAAATAGATGAGAAGTACTTTCTTCACTACATCCACATAAACAATAAAAAAGAGGGCCCACCAAAACCTCATTCCTTGATATTCTCCCAAGTGAGGCATTTGTTATGGCTCAAGAGCCATAAGAATATATAACATTTGGGCCACCCAACCTTGTTCCATATGGGTTTCCACCAAGGATAAACTGTCACCTTAGCATGTTGAGATACCAAAGCAGTATATCCTTGAGCCACAGAGTAGCTACCCTTTTGTCCATGGCCCCAAGCCAGTAAATCCTTATCTTTTGAATAACAACAAGGCCTATCAGCTAAGATAGATGCCAAGAACCTTCTCTCCACCTTGGAGCCACCCTCCAACCAACTAGCAAGGTCACACCATTGATAAATTTTAGTATCGCCCAAAATTGTGTACGATTTGAAATTACTCACCATGGACCAACCAGCAACCACAAAAGCCTCACTTAAAGCATGAAGAAGAGGGAAATAAATGAGAATTGGAGGATGCCCATCCCAAGAATTAGTCCAAAAAAGAGCCTGCTCCCCCCTTTGAATGATCTAGAAAAGACCATCCTTAATGAGAGTTGAACCTTGCTTAATAGTGCTCCAAATCAAAGAACCTTTACCAAATAAAATAATATGAGGGATATCCTTGTTAGCCACTCCTAAGTATTTGTAATTAAGAATCTCTGCCCAAGGCTGCTCAGGAAACTTACACCATCTCCAATAAATTTTTGCTACCAAAGCAAGACTATTATGCTCTACCTACCTAAGCCCAAGCCCACCAATCTCCTTTGGTTTACAAACTTGGTCCCAGCTCACCAGACTCCATTTCCATACGTCAAGATTTCTTGCCCAAAGAAATTTCCTGGTAAGGGAATCAAACTCCTTGAGAACACTCTTCAGAGCAGACAACACCATGAACTTGTATAGAGGAAGAGCTTGGAGGACAAATGACACTAGAATCACCCTGCCAGCTAAAGATAACCATTTAAAGGTCCAGTGATTGACCTTAGAGAAAAAATTATCCAAAATATTCTGCTAGTCATTATTTTTCAAAGTACCAACACAAAGAAGGATCCCCAAATAATCCAAGGGAAGATTGCCAATCTGAAAGTGGAGAATGTTGGAAATCCTACATTGAATCAAAACAAGAGTGTTGAAAAAAATAATCTGAGACTTACCCTCATTAATTTGTTGACCTGAAGTAGCTAGATACACATCCAACACCTTCATGAAGTTGATAGCCTCCTGTATCCTGGAAACACCCATCAGCTTGCAGTGTCATCAATTGGAGATGAGTTTGTGCTTCCAACCCTTGAGCCCAACTCCATCCACAAATGGATCCTCTATCCCTATACTACTTCAATAATCTCCCAAAACCTTTAGCCATCAGAATAAACAAATAAGGGGAAAGTGGGTCCCCTTGTCTGAGCCCCCGACTAGCAGAAAAGATAGGTGTGGGTGAACCATTGACGAGAACAGAAAAGGAAGACATGGTCACACAACTCATAACCCATGAAACCCACTTTTTGTGGAACCCAAAGGCTAAAAGTAGGCATTGAAGGAAAGACCACCTTACTTTGTCATATGCCTTAGGCATATCCAATTTAATGAACATGGATTTTTCTTTGGAATAAGAAATGAAGTGAATAGATTCAGCCACCACCACTACACCATCCATGATTTTCCTACCCTTCACAAAGCCTCCCTACTCCTTGGAGATCAAGGGATCCAAGAATTTCTTTAGTATTTCAACAATCAACTTAATGATAATATTTTAGGTAACATTGCACAAAGCAATAGGTTGAAAGAAGTCTAAGGAATTGTCCCCCTCCTTCTTAGGAATCAAAGTGAGGAAGGTAGAATTTATCGCCTTGAGCATTTTCTTGTTAGTATAAAACTCCCAAACCACCTCTAACATATCCACTTTGATGATATCCCAAAACTCCTAGAAGAATTCAATGGGAAAAACATTAGGCTTAGGGGCCTTGCCTTTCTTCATCTGAAAGACAATATTCTCAAGTTCCCACAAAGAGATGGGCACCAAAAGAGAATTATTGATCTCCACAGAAACCAAAGAGGGAATGAATACCAGAACCAAATTCTCCTCCTCCAAAGCCAAAGGAGAATATTTTGAGAAAATAGAAGAGAAGAAATGAACCACCTCCTCAAAAATATCCTAAAGCGAATTCAACTGTTCCCCCTGAGCCGACTTGAGAGAAGAAATAATATTCCCACCTCTATTATCTTTTATCAAATTATGAAAGAAAGTAGTATTCCTATCGCCTTCTTAGAGCCAATCAGCCCAAGATTTTTGTTTCCAAAAAAAATCCTCCCATAGTTCCCATTCAACAAGCTCTCTAGACCATTTGGTTTCCTCTTGAAGCAATTCCATAGTCATCCCCTCTTCCCTAATTTTGAAAGTGATGCTATCAAGATGATCTTGAACTTGTGTCCACTTTTGAAAGAGGTTGCCAAAAATTGTCATGTTCCATTTCTTTAATTTGAATTTGAAAAATTGAAGCCTCTTGAAGAAGGAGAAATAGCAGTGCCAAAGGCAGGAGTCCCTTCAACCCACCACTACTCCACGAGATGATATAAAATATTATTGCTAAGCCATATAAGCCAAAATTTGAAGGGGGGTTGCTTAACCATAGAGAACCGAGATGAGGAAAATTTAATCAGCCAATGATCTCACCCCTTCCATTCTGGGATCTTAGAAGAAGAACAACTATTTCCAATCCATTCAACAGAGAAAAGAAATCTATCCAACCACTCAGAAATAGAACCCTCTCCACATATTTGATTATGCTAGGTAAAAGTCCCATTACTAGGCATAACATCCACTAGATTAAGAAACTTAATATTGTCCTATATCAAGGAAGAAGAAGGTCCTGGCCAACTTACTCCCCCCAATTTTTCCTCCAAGGTGCAAATAGAATTAAAGTCTCCTACCAAAACCCAAGGGAAAGAAGGTGCAAGAGAGAGAATAAATCTAATGTGGGACCAAAGTAGAAGCTTACCAGGAAAATCATTAGGTGTATACACATTGGTGAAAAGAACCACTACTCTAGAGTCAAAGAAGGAAGCTAACAAAGACATGGAGTTCCTTCCAACCATCCACCAAAGAGGCGAAATCTTGCAGGGGTCCCAAACACATGCCATACCACCTACAAAGCCTTGAGATCCAACACATTGACATTGACCCCTCTTCTAAATTTTGGAAGAAGTCTTCATCATATCATCAACAAAAGAGCTTGGTCTCCTAAATGAAAATAATATCATGTTTGTGATCATAGACGAAATCTCGAGTAGCCTTTTGTCTAGGGATGCTACCCAAACCCCTCACATTCCAAGATATCACAATCATTTATGAGAGGAAGCAAAATGGGTTCATCCAATGTCTTGAAAACACCAGATTCAACCAAAGATTCTCCCATAATCTTCATCTTCTCTAAGTCCTCTTTCCTCCCAAATTTAGCCATCTTTTCACCATTCACTTTATTTATGCTCTTTTGGTGGATTCCTAAGAGAGGCACATTCTTCCTCTTCCCATCGTCTTTGACCCTAGATTCCATTTCTTACTCATTGAGCCCTTTAGTGCCTATAAGCTCATGAGGGGATTCCACCAAGGG
The DNA here is from genome assembly GCA_007258455.2 of Sequoia sempervirens. Classification (NCBI taxonomy): domain Eukaryota; kingdom Viridiplantae; phylum Streptophyta; class Pinopsida; order Cupressales; family Cupressaceae; genus Sequoia; species Sequoia sempervirens. The sequence continues at coordinate 119,473,397 of VDFB02256132.1, forward strand.
GTTAGGAGTTGAATCCTCCACCTAAGTCCCCATAGTCTCCAACCTATAAACCTCATGCTCAAATGGGGGTGTCAAGTTAACAAGTGCTTCCTTTGGAACTTCATGCATGTTAATTGTTGGAGTATGGATCAGAGGAGAATTCCCAACAACATTTAAGCCTTGAAAAAAATGAGTCCCAAAATTAAGGTCCCACTCCATCGAATCCAACTCTTCAAAGTTTTCAAGAATGCCGAATTGGTTACCAAAAGCCTCTCTAAGTGTAGATTTGTATTGACAATTAGTCGATTTTTCTTTAGATTGGGTTTTCACAGGTACAAACCCATTTGAATCAGGCTCCACATTTTGGATTGGAGGTTTTCCCTTTGCCTTGGAAGGATTTGCTTTCCCACCAAGAAGAGGTTGTTAGGATTTGGCACATAACTTAGGACAATTCCTTTGCAAATGTGCATATTCATGACAAGTATAGCAGCGAAAAGGAAGAGCCTCATAATCCACCTGTTGAATCCAACACATACCTCTGAGCCTAACTTCAAGAGACTTTGGTAAATGATTATTTAAATTGATTTCCATGCACAAACAAGAAAAAGAAGTTACCTTGCATTCAAGAGTTTGTTGGGAAGGACCCAAAGGCTTCCCTAAAACAACTGCAATAGAGAGCAACATGTCTTTTCACCAGAATTCCATTAGAAGATGAGGGAGGAAAATCTAGACTAGAATCCTTGATGAAATCTCTTCAAAAGGATCAAAACCTAGGTGCCACCTGGGTTTGATAAAAAGACCCGCTTGGTTGTGAAAATATGGGCCTCCTTCGAAAATTGCATTGCGATTAGCAATTTGTGAGAAAACCATGAAGAAAAATTCATTAGCTCCAAAAATAACTTGTAAATCCCCTTCAGGGTTCCATTTGGTGCAAACCCATTTTTTGAGAAAAGGCAAAGAGATTCTGACTCCCATGAACTTGCAAATGATGCATGCTTCAACTAATACAAAAATATTTGGCAACTGAATCCAGATTGATCACTACGACCGGGAGATCCTTACATCTCTTCAAACACCCATTGGATTTTGGACCCACTGACTGAACTTGGTTAATCTTTGACTCCTCTGCCGCATGCAAGAGGAAATCAATAAAATCTACATGATGAGAAGAAGAGGCATCCCTTCCAATGATAGCATCTTTAAAGGAGGATAGAAGGGGATCCCCTAGACCCTTGCAGGTGTCATGCAACTTGCACAATGCACCACCCATTGAGCACACTCAAAAAGCACCAAAAAGCAAGCTAAAACCCAAAAAAAGAGGCAAAACTATGAGAACGAAGATAGCAAGGGAGAGAACCCCCAACCACTCCCCCTATAGTCTAGCACATAGTAGAGAGGAGAGGACACAACCTTGCTAGGCAGCGTAGGCCATCACAAACCCTTGCATGCAGCCAATTTGTCCCATCGTTGTTTCATCACGCCTACTGTATTACTTTTGAATTTATTTCCAAAATATTTATATAAATATCTTGATGCATTTTGATTATATTTAAAAATATAACTTATATTTTATTACTTGTTTTTCACTTATCTTAATAGTATCTTTTCATTGATTTATGTCACTTATTTAATTTGTGAAGCTTTATAATACTAATTAGTGTTAAATGACAAACACTAACAAATATGTCAAATAAGAAAATGATATCTCAAAGGTAGGTTTTTCCTAGGACTGAAGGAATGCATCTTGAAAGGGACAAGAAGGATTCCCTATAATGTAAGAAATTCCATGTAGTCATAGTGATATGCATGCAAAATAGGTATTAAAATTGGACGCTAAAATATATGTCTTTGATACAAATATAGTCATTATTAATTAGGTCACTAAATTAAACCTATATAACAATGTGAGCTTGAAAAAAATGGCTTGATGTTCCTTTCACCTCCAATGCCAATCAATTTGTTAAAACATAAATATTCAAGAGTTAATGACAAAGATAGTATCTATTTACATGTTGAACTACCAAGCCTCCCCCTTTGCACCTAGTCATGAAGGATAATGATCTACTCTATTTCATTTTTTATTAAAATTCCTTTTCTTTCTTTGCACAAGCTATAAGTATTTTTGAAATAAAAGAGTGCTTTACAATGAACAACTAAGAAAAATACATATTACATTTTTTATAATCCTATCCAGAGAATTATTATAATTTGTACTAAGTGATGGAAAAGACTACAAAAATTGATCTTACCAAGTTCCTTATTTGTAAAGTTCAATATGCACACATAAAGTTTATTGGTGTACAGTCATCAAATGAGATATATATTAAGGTTAGATCATTCGTGTGTACATAAGGGTAATGACTCTATGCAATCTAAAATATAACTCATGTATGTGGTGATATACATTCTTTTACTCATAAAGATGCATAACCATAGGATTGATGAATCACATAAATTTGGTTTCTTTATCCACTTTATGATCTATTGTATTAGAATGACAACCATATTAGTAGGAAAAGTTCACTTATAGGGGCTTGAGCTTGGGTCATCCTTTTGATAAGTGCCTCATTTTTCTATAGACCACAACCAAATGTACATGATTATATATGTGTTACAAGATACAATTACTTACATTCTAATGCTATGAAGCAAGCAAGTTGCTTTGTATATTTGCCTGCTACCATCTTTTTTAAAGAAAATGGCTATAGGTTGCATTCTATTTTTTAGGAACCTAAAGCTTATGCTTAACTTTTATCACTATGTCTAGAGTTAAATCAATAAAGGGTCTTTAGATAGAACCACCATTCTCCTTTGATAGATACTCTTTTATATATAATAATCCTTACACAATTATCAAGAAAATGATGATTCCTGGCTACATCTACTCTCATTATAATAAGTTTAGTTACACAATTTCCAATGCAACTTCCTATAAATAAACTTTCAATCTATATTTTTTCTTTACCATCTTCATAGTATACACTTTACAAAAAACAATTCTAACCTAATACACTCACAAATTTATGGTGTACATATGCAGGCTTGGAACTCATACACTACTACATTGAGCGACTTTCTCATGTTACCAATATTATGTTTTCTCACCTATAATTCTTTTGTATAACAGAAACTTTATGCTTTCTGCACTATGTACCTTTAACATGCGTAACTATGCATTTATGATATAAGTCAACTAACTTCTTGCTTCAATGTGTAGAAACAAAAGAAATGAACAAGTACAAAGCTCTTTCTGATTTCATTTTGTACGAGTAAAGGAAATTATCAACTACAAAATCTTCGTAAATGAAGTTGTTACAATTTTTTTCTCAATTAAATCAGTAAGCAAATATGTAATAAAAACATTTTTCAAATATTGTAGATAATATTATATGTATTTCAAAACTGTATTACAACATTATAGAGACAATAAAAATATATCTCCTTAACAAATTAACTTACATATACTTTTCTATAGTGTAACTCTTGCACCTCCTCCTAAGGACAAATAAAACAGTCACATACCTAAATCATAAATCTATGGAAATAGGTAATACTAGTTATAATTAAACTAACCTGTAAGCATGAATAACCTGCCTGTACATTTTAGAATGCATTGTCCCATTATTTTAGTAGCTGCTTGTGTCGGTTCGGTGTGCTGGCCTATTCATAAGTGCAGAGCTCGGAATCTGCGGAGTTTGGGGTTCCATCTTTCCTTCCAGCATCTGCACCACTTGCCCCATGCTTGGCCTCACTTCCTCGTCCTCTTGAATACATAACAACGCTACAACACATGCTCTTCTCACCTCTTCCACATCTTCCTCCTCTGCAACACCCTCCTCCACAATATCAATCGCGTTCCCCTGGTGAAATTGAGTTGCAGCCCATATGGGAAAGTAAAACTTACTTGAATCTTGCACAGCTAAGTCCAGATTTCTTCGCCCCGAAATGATTTCCAAGAGCATCATACCAAAACTGTAGACATCAACCTTGGGAGTGATGGGAAGGCCGGAGATCCACTCTGGAGCCAAGTACCCTCTCGTTCCTCTTGTAGTGGTCAGCACATGGCTAAAATCTCTACCCACAAGCTTTGCCATCCCGAAATCGGCCAACTTGGGTGACAAATTACTATCCAGTAGAATATTCTCGGGCTTAACATCGCAGTGAATGATGCAATCTCTGCATTCTTCGTGGAGATAAAGTAACCCTCTTGCAGTGCCTAGTGCGATCTCAAATCGGGTCTTCCAGTCGAGTACCTTCCGTTTACCTTTGGAATCACTCTTGAACAGTAAGGAATTCAGAGAGCCGTTGGGCATGTAATCATAAATCAATAACCGTCTCGATCCTTCTACACAGAACCCTCGTAGCCTGACCAAACTGACATGTTGTATGTTTCCAAGGGAGCTGATTTCAGCTCGGAATTGCTTCTCATCTTGTTTTGACCCCTGCATTTTTTTTACAGCTACAAGCGTACCGTCTGGTAGAGATCCTTTGAACACGAAGCCGAATCCTCCACTACCCAACTTAGACCTGAAATTCCTTGTTGCAATTTTCAACTCCTTGTAACTAAATATTCTGAGAAAAGAATTTGAGAAATCTGCACGCCTGTCCATCGACCGCAGCTGGTGCCTCCGCCTCCGCCAAATTACAATTGAATAGATACCCAGAGCAACGGTGAGTGCACCAACAATACCAAGCACTAAGCCCACAGTACTTGTGGTTTTGCGTTTCGTTGAAAGTTGAGAGGCACTTATCCGAATGAAGACATTTGAATTGCTTATTGATGGAGTAGAGTTGCGCATGTTTAGCAAATCTCCGGACCAGATTTGGCAGGGCCCTGAAGGTTGATTGAAAATAAACGCGGTGCACGAGCAGTTGCCGAGGCAGGCTTTCTGGCAATCTTTCTTTGTGGATGCAGGGTATGAGGAAGCGTAATCATCAGGCAAAGTTACAACAAGGTCGATGAATCCGTCAGTGCTGCAGTTTAACGGGCTCTGCCGAACACAGCCACTGGACGCCCAGTCTTGCGAAACCCAGGCGCGATTGTCTGTGGGTTTGAAGCCTTCCCTGCAGCTGCAGAGCTGAAGATTTCTGGAGTCACAGATTCCGTACGCACCACAGGGACCATATATGGAGCATGTATCTCTGGGCACAGACCAAAATATGCTCCAATAACTGCCATCGAATGCACACGCTTGCGCTTGTCCGAACTTAGTCAGGACGAGATGTGCAGTCAAGTGAGGAATCCATGTATAATTGCAATACAAACCAGAGCTATTACTTTCAACGATGAGATTGAAGAGATGTTTATTGTCTGCAATATCTGGAATTTCACTGAACATTTTGCCGTCCCAAGTTCCGGTCTCCCAATACTGTACAGATTTGTTCCATGTTAGCACGATTTGTTTGGCCCCAGACGGATCCTTGTGTGCGGAAAAAAGCCCAGGAGCAGGATCCAATGAGTTTTTCCAAGAGACTAGCTTTTTCTGTCCACCGAACATCATCCCTGGCAACCAGGTATCTACAGGATGGTCGAAACTCTGCCAAACAGTTTCAGATTTATTGTCATTGCTCAGCATTAAAAAATTACCGGAATCCAATATCACAGCTCGGGAAGCCTTGTTTGTTGTGTTGACTGACCAAATAGATGCGCCCTCTGCATCAAACAGTAACATGTTACCTTCACTTGACAGCTTCAAAACGCCAGATCGGTTTCTGACGGGAATCTCCCTGTTGGCCACCCAAACATACGTCTTCTCTGGTATTTTGGCGTACCAGATGCCAATATACCAGTTAATTCCATTTGGGCTGAAGAATCCCAATTCAAATGTGCCATTCTTTGAAATTATTGTCTGATTTCCAGTAAGCGAAGCGCCCAACGAAAGAGTATCTCCAGCCTCGACTGCAGCACCATCACTCTTCCGTTGAATAAACACAGTAACTGCAAAAAGCAGGCTTAAGCATAATTTTTCCATCGCTAAGTCCCTCTGCCGTTAATATGCCTCCATCAGAACTTTTAAGGTGGAAGTCCCTTGAAAGAGCAGCGTCACTTTCTAGAGGCCATTAAATTCAATGGCCGTGGCAGACAATATCAGTCAATCTTCAACGCTAGTTGTCTTAGTGGAAAATAATAAAAATTGACAAAAGGATTTATTGATGAAAAAAAATATATTAATGTTGAATAGGTCTAAAAATTTAATAGCTTCTTTTTGGTCAATTAATTACTTAAACCTAAGGTTTAAAGTTGTCCTTATCAAATTTGATACCTTAATTACACATCGTGGTAAAAGATGTTCAAAACACCACTTTTCTCACCCACTACCCACTGTAGTTAATTACCAACCTTGATATTCGTTCCAACTTGCTCCAATACTTAACATTTTATCATGAAAAAAATCATTTCATCTTTTAAACATGAATGCCCATTGTTAATAAATTATACAACTTATTATTAGTAATTAATTATATAAACTACTTATATTTCTTAATAATCCTAAAACATAACACATTATTTCTATTAAGTAAATAATGTATATCTATAAATTATTAATAAGCTACATATCATAATGAATTCCCAAACCTAACCCTAATTCATATATGTTATATCTTATACATACTATTACTTTATTCCATTTTTATTTGTTTATGTCGCCCATCTCTAACTATTCTGCACTACCCAACATGCTACTTGAAGCCATCATGTCCATCACCAAAAGAGATGTGAAATCTACAACCAATGTGTCTATCACTAGGAGAGATACCAAATTTTCAACCACCAGAAGGGAAAATGTCAACTAGGGAAGGCATATACATTTGTTTTTTGTCGTATTATTTCAAGTTTGTTTTCATGTATTTTTAAATTAGCAGGTTGTTGCTCCTCTTCCCACATTCTTGATTGATGACTTCTCACCATGAAGGCTATGCAACAGTATCTATCAACACAAAAATTCTCAAGAGTTTGGAACTTATGGAGCAGGTAAGGTCTTTTATGACCTTATTGGGTCTATGACCCAATTTTTTTCTATTTTCAATTTCATAGAGATTTTTTTTGAGAAAATTCTATGATTAGGGTTTATAGGTTTCCAAAATTTGAAGTTATTTTGTAGCTTTTTTTGGCTATTTCATAGTATTACCTACTATCTTGAATATGGTCTCAAAGAGTCGGAAATTGGTTTCTTACTTCCTCACAATGAGAATTTACAAAAGAGCTTAGTTTAGTATATGCAAGGTTATGGTCTTGAAAAACCTCAAATAATAGAGGACCATGCTTTGGGTAACTTGGTACTTAACCTCCACCCAACTCATTTTGTAAGCAAATTAAGACAATAGGAATGTATATTTGGTGGATAAGTTTCTCCATGAAGAAGATTCAAAATTTCCTATATCAAAGTTTCTTCTCATTCTTGCCAATTGGTGTACATAACATTCAAAAAGGGGGAACTCAATAAATTGTTGGCCAATAAACATTTCCAATGGAGTTGTCCTTAGGAGCAGGTTGAATTTATAGGGAGCAACACAATATTAGGATTTTTAACATTTGAAGTTCAAATACATAAATTTGGATAATCTTTAATGCAAAAATTTCCCTACATAGTTAGGTAATTCCAAATAGAATTTTTCTTCCCATTTATGGATTGTACAAAAATTATGTATAGAGCTATTGATATGCTCTGCACAACTAATTAAATGATGATTGAAAATTCAACAACAATTGGAGTGTTGTTTTAGTTATTTCCATCAAGCATTTTATTTGTTTGTTCTTCATCTATTTCATGGGTTTTCCTTGCTTTATGATGTTTCCTTGTTGAAACACTCTATTAATTGGTTGGCCAACTCTCTTTGTTGTTATTCTATTGTATTTTTAGTTCTACATTTTTTTATATCTATTAAATTTCTTAATCCATACCTCTCATATTTGCCACGTATTTCTTTCACAAGGAATTTAAACAAGTCTTGAACAAATGGTCCCTATGATTCAAAGAGAGTACATGTTTTGGTTGATCTAGGCAAAGAGAAAATAGCAAGAGGAATCAACAACACTCATTTGTCGGTGGTGTCTAATGTTAGGCTGAAAAGAACTTTCCATGTGGAGCACCCAAACACACTTGGAATTATTAAAGGAGTTGTGGAGGAAGGTAGGATTGAAAACAAAAAGTGATGTGAACCAAGGATTCAATTAAAATATACTTTAAATGCAAACTAGTAGCAACAACTGAGAATGAAGCACTCTACAATTTCTATTTGCATAAGCTACAACCCTTACTAAAGATAACTAGTGGAGGAAAAGTAGGGAAGTTTCATTACAAATAGATGATAGTGTTGAAGGTAGAAATTCAATCGAGCAAGGGCATTGGATATAGTAGTGAACGACTAGAATGCCACAACCTCCATCAAGTAGAAAATAGATTAACCTTATGGAAATTTTCCTAGCTAGGTTTAATGTTGGTGCCCAAGGCCATAAGTTGTATTTTCATCCAAGTCTAGTCTAACCTATGTTATGTTGAGAATGAAAATATTAAATGTATCAATCCTTTTTATGTTCTAGATGCATGTAATTTATAGGGAAATATGAAGGAAAAATTAAAACAAGTCATATCCCTGGGGCAGTTGTAGGTGCTCAAGATAGTGAAAATGATATACTTTCGATTTTAATTTAAAGTTGTGTTAAATTGTATGTAATTCTCAAAGAAAACTAGTACCCAACTAAAAATTAGAGGTTTGGAAAAACGCATATAAACATGAAGGAAGAAGATAATGCAATCACTATGGCAATAGGAAGAAAAATTTAAACCCACCTTCCCTTGAATTTTGAAGTCTTCTATCTAGAAGACCTCAAAGATCGACTCCACATGCATTCCTTAGATGAAAAAAAGTGGGGTTGAGAAATGAAAAGCGTGGCATAGGGAGGCAAAAAGCTAATACATTATGCAATCATAATCACCTATGTAGTTCATCTTTTCTTGCGTGCATACACTACAATATTGATGTGAGATGTAAAATCTGTACTTCAGTAATATAATACAACTTCTTACCTCTTTGTAGCCAAATCCTATAAATGTAAACTAGCTTAATATGATGAGAATTCATATATTGAATATTACTTTCCTCTATTTCAATTTTGACTATTTCTAGGTTTTAATGGGTGAACCCACTTCAAACTCCAATTTACAAATAAAAAATGACTCTTTATCACACCTACCAATTTTGGCATACTCTTGTGACAAAATATGAAAGCCTTCTACATGCATGATTCGGATAATTTGGACCTCAAATTCCAATAAGTTGTATATTTCAACACCTCTTCCCTAAGTTTGACAAGGTACTCTTGAATCATATTTAGTTAATCAAGTTCCACTAACTAAGATTTCATATTCAACAATAGTTTTTAAAACAAAACAACAAATTAGTAGTTAGAAAATTTATGGACAAATGTTTTATATCACTCAACACTTATATTTCCAACTAACAAAATATATGGAGTTTTCTTATCGCAGTATTGTGCAAACTAGAATAATGAACAAATTGACAATGATAGCTCACACCTTTTCTCTATCTAGGTAACTTTATAAGACATTGCTGCAAGAATTTTCCAACCAATAATAAAATGGATGATAGCCTTGAATTAGAATAAAATTATAATATGAATATTAGAAATATCATTCTAAAATATAGGGTTTTTCTAAGAAATGAAGTAAACAAATACTTGTTCCATGTAGCAAATCTTATATTTGAATTTATTGGCATTTATTAGAATTTCATATTATGATTTTAAGAGTGATTTTTGTTGCTAGTAATCTATGCATAATGAAAAATTAGCTTTGATTGTTTTATTCTTATTGAATGAAATTGAAGTATATAAATTGTTTCTAATTTTCTACTTTGAATAAATTTATAGTTTCAATCCATTTTCATACTTGTATTTTGATGTTTAGTTGCTAGACTAAGAAAAACCTATAGGTCAAACATGTTTGTGTGAATAGATTAGTGCCTCTAAAACTAGTCATTGACATGTTTGTGTGAATAAACCATTTGACATGAACTCTGAAATGTTGGGAAAGATGGTCCTTAAACAAAAAGGGGTGTTTTCTCTATTTGCATCTTTCCCTAAGGGCATTTCATTAGGAAAGAGACCATAAGGAGTAAAGATTGACTTTCAACCATAATGGTGAGTCAATCAAACCTAGATCTCAGTCCTTAAGACAATAAGACATAGCTAAAACCTAATTCAAATGATTTTCAATGCTCAAGCTAAATAAACTAAAGACCTAGAACATGAAATGCAAATTCCTAAAAGTACAAAAACTAAAATCACAGTTTGCAAGCAGATCTAAGAAGGGTTAGGACACATGCACACCTGTCACCAAAAGTTGGTTTTGAGCTCTATTGATGGATAGGTTCACCCTATGGTGAATGGGTCTTGGTTAGGGCTTTTGAAAAAACTTTTGGTAGTCCTCTCATGTTGGATCTTAGCTTCTGTTTTGCATAAGTTCCACTATTGGAAAGTCAGAAATAAATTCCATGACCTAGTCTCTATGGCTTGACATGTTCAATGATGACAACTTATATGCAACAATGAAAAATTTATCTTTTTGATCTTCAATCCTTCAACCTGTAATTTGCACATACACAAAGAGAAAAATGTTTTGTTTGAATGGGGGTTTTCCCTAGTCAAACCCCAAGTTTGGTAATTAAACCTTGATAAAAAGATAATAACAATGGAGAAGGAAATGATGAATGAACACTTTCTTGTTGCAACTCACCAAACCTTCAATGGCTTCCCTTAGAGGACTGAAGACAAACACATCTCTCCAAGGAACTTGATCTTTCTTTTCTTGATGGATTTGGACACTTGAAAATTCTTGGTTGCTTTAGGATCAACAATGCATGTTATCCTTCACAAGATGACATGAACACACATAAGCTTGAACATGATGTCAAGATCTTGATTGCTACAACAAATGACTGATAAATCTACTCTTGAATAATCTTGACAGTAACATTTTCTTTTGAATTGATCTCATAAAGTGTGTTCTATTTGAATTGATAAAAATACCATGTATTTATAGGTGTTTATCTAATTTCTTGAAAATTAGATTCCAAAAGTTTACATTTGTGTATTGAATTTGAATCATTAAAATATCATCAAAAACATATTTAAAAATGGGTCCTAGGACTTAAAGAGGATCCATTTTCCCTTGGGAAAATAGGAATTGGCGTCCATGACATGCATGATACAAGGTAGTTAAAATATTAATTGTATTAATTAAATATTAGTTTCCCTTTTAGTAAATGGGAAAAATAAGGCTTTGGAATGCATAATTTGGAAAATTAGAAGCTTAATTAAGTCCAATAAATTAAGGAACCCAAACATAGTATGAAATTGTATGGGTATACAATTTCCTACACTACACACTCTAATTAAATTTATGAAATAAAATAAAAATGATTTTTTTGAGATATTTATTCTTTTTCTTTTTTTTAAATGCTAAGTATAATATTAAAATGTTGAGATAAGCACCTTTTTAAAGAAATTTAACTTTTAATTTTATTCTATGAGAATGGTTTAATATAATTATATTTCGATAAATGATATTCCTATGTAAAGTTGGATTCATTTTTGTAAATGTCACTCTTTTCCAAATACACTCATTCTCATATGCTCAATCCTTATCCCATCCCTTTATGATTCTATTTCTTAGTTGCTAGAATAAGAATTTTTTTATTTTACATGTAGAGTTGGATTCATTTTCATACTTGTATTTTGATGTTTAGTTGCTAGAATAAGAAAAACTTATAGGTTTATATATATATGGTGACTGTAACCCTATCCATAGTCCAAAAAAGGTATGCCTATGGACATGGTATGTTGAATCTCTAATGTTTATATAACAATCCCTAGAGGGTAATCAAAATATGTTGATGCTAAATTTTTTTATATGAACATTAAAGATTCAAGATACCATGCGAACAATGAATTTGAATATAATAATCACATTTCCTATTGCATACTATGGAAGTGGAATGTGAAAATTATTAATCATTGTTAATCAATGCCTACTTTTTAAAACAAGAACCAAACAATGAACATAGAGAGGGATACAATTTAATATTGTCACTAGTTTTTGAATTACACACATTGATATATTTAGTCAATTATAAAACATTTCAAAATGACCAACCCGTAGACATTTTTAAGTAGGCATGGTCTACAAAAAGTTACATTGTCTACGAAATTAAACCATTACAAAGTGACTAGCTTGTAGACATTGCAAAGCAGGAGTGGTTTGCATAAAAGTTATATTGTCTACAAAATTATAGTTTTTACAAAATATATTTTTGCTAAATCAAACATAAATTAAACATAAAATAGGCATTGCATAATTGAATAGTTCACCATAAAGCTAGGGAATGGTTTTGGCTCCTCCATAGGACTATCTATTGAAGGTTTTTTTGGAGTATCTAAACCAACATGATGTGTGATAGGAGCAAGATGACCAAATATATTTTATTTTAAGGGCAACATAGTTAGGGGTTAAAATTTTGTACATATCTCTTATAGTTTTATGATGTTCAAGTAGGGGGTAGATGGAGTACTATGTTTCCTTGCTCTAATTGCATATAGTGTTGGATTCTTATCTAAGCTAACTTGGAAGTTAGTAAGACTAGCATAGGTAGGGGTTAAAATTTTGTACATATCTCATAGAGTTTGATGATGTTCAAGTAAGGAGGTTGATGGAGTACTCATATCCCCAAAACTAGCTTTAGGATGTGTTAAATTCTTATTATTACCTAGAGCTTCCATTATTTCTTATATGGTGATGACCCTAACCATTTTCCAAAAAATGTATTGCTATGGACATGGTATGTTGAATCTCTAATGTCTATATAACAATGTCTAGAGGGTAACTAGAATATATTAATGTTGCAAATTGTTATATGAACATTACAGATTCAAGATGCCATGCAAAAAATGAATTTGAATATAATGATCACATTTCCTATTACACACTATGGAAGTGGAATGTGCAAATTATTAATCATTGTCAATCAATGCCTACTTTTTCAGAGAAGGAGGAACCAAACAATGAACATAGATATGGATATAATTTAATAATGTCATTGGTTTTTGAATTACACACATTGATATAGTTAGTTGATTATAAAACATTTCAAAATGACCAACCTGGAGACATTTGTAAGTAGGCATGGTCTATAAGAAAAGTTACATTGTCTACAAAATTAAACCATTTCAAAATGACTAGCGTATAGAAATTGGAAAGTAGGAATGGTTTGAAAAAAAGTTATATTGTCTACAAAACTATAGTTTTTGTAAAATACATGTTTTGCTAAATCAAACATAAATTACATAAAATAAGCATTGCATAATTGAATAGTTCACCATAAAGCTAGGTAATGGTTTTGGCTCCTCCATAGGAATATCCGTTGAATGTTTCTTTGGAGTAGCTAAGCTGACATGAGGTGTGATAGGAGCAAGATGACCAAATATATTTTCCTTTAAAATGCTAAAAAATTGGAATTGTTTCACAAGGGAGTGAGGGAGACTATGGTCAGTAGATGTTTGGAAGTTGTTAAGGGAAACATACTTAGGGGTTAAAATTTTGTACATATCTCTTAGAGTTTGATGATGTTCAGGTAGGGGGTTGATGGAGTACTATGTTTCCCTACACTATTTGCATCTAGTGTTGGATTGTTATCTAAACTAACTTGGAAGTTAGCAAGAATAACATAGGCAAGGGTTAAAATTTAATACATAGCTCTTAGAGTTTGATGATGCTCAAATGAGGGGATTGATGGAGTACTCATCTCCCCAAAAATAGCTTCAGGATGTGGGTATGTGTAGGGTATGTGGTTGATGATTTTTTTTTCTACCCAAAGTTGATGAAACAAAAAGGGTTTTCAAAGGATATTCTCATCTTTCCACCAATATAAATTATTCTTTACTTTGAAATTAATAAATAATTATTATTCATTTTCTATTTGAATTACGACTAAAGTCTTGATTGATAGGCTAATTGAAAAACATCTATAGCTTTCAAACAATATGACATTTTTTGAATCTGAAACATGTGTCACATTCTATGCTTCACATACTATGGGATTAGAAAAAGAAAAAATGAATTTCATGAAGTTTTGACCAAGTTAAGGTGGTCAGACATATGAGTTTTTTTTTTTTTTTTAAAGTTGTAATAAAAAATTCATAATTAATTATTTACTTGGAAAAAAATTACAAAAAATTATGTATCACATTGAGACATGAGTCCTTTACTTATATGTAAAATCTTATTAAAAATATTATCATTTTATTGTGGTTAGGGTGGTTAGACAGACACCTACTTCTTATTTTTTCCTTGAAATTTAAGTACTACTGCATTGAATTTTCAAAATTTCACCAAATAGATTTTTTTTCTTTTAAATAAACCTAGTAGTTTAGAAACTACATTCAATTTTCTACAGATTCTATTCTTACATATTTTTGAAATAATATAGATAACTTATTCAATTTTTTACGTCAAGTTGCCTAACTCTAGTTTTTCTAAATTTCTTGCCACTTAAGGGCCTATTTTTTCCATGATGATCTTGCACATATCCATGTGTTAAATTTTATTCTTACCTATAGCTTCCTATGTTTCTTTTTCAACTCTCTCTCTCCTTTTACTTCTGTAGCCTTTCCTCCTCCATCCTCTACTTCATTAATTGCCTTCCAATTTTCTTATTAATATAATTATATGTTGATAAATGATATTCTTGTAAAGTTGGATTCATTTTCATAATTATCATTCCTTTCCAAATACACTCATTTTCACACACTCGATCCTTATCCCACCCCTATACAATTCTATTTCTTAGTTGCTAGACATAGAAAAATTGTATTTGACATGTAAAGTTGGATTCATTTTCATACTTTTATTTTGATGTTTAGTTGCCAGAATAATAAAAAATTATAGGTTTATATATATATGGTGACAACCCTAACCATTGTCCAAAAAAGGTATGCTTATGGACATGTTATGCTGAATCTCTAATGTTTATATAACAATGTCTAGAGGGTAATGAAAATATGTTGATGCTTAAAATTGTTATAAAAAATTCAAGATACCATGTGAACAATGAATTTGAATATAATAATCACATTTACTTTTGCATATTATGGAAGTGGAATGTGTAAATTATTAATCACTATCAATCAATGCCTACTTTTTCAAACAAGGAGAAACCAAAAAATGAACATAAAGATGGATATAATTTAATAATGTCGTTGGTTTTTGAATTACACAAATTGATATAGGTAGTTAATTACAAAAAAAATCAAAATGACCACCTATAGACATTGCAAAGTAGGGATGGTTTGCAAAAAAGTTATATTATCTATAAAATTATAGTTTTTTATAGAATACATATTTTTCTAAATTAAACATAAATTACACAAAATAGGCATTAAAAATTTGACTAGTTCACCATAAAGCTGGAGAATACTTCTGGATCCTCCATAGGACTATCTGTTGAAGGTTTTTCAGAGTAGCTAAACTAACATGAGGTTTGCTAGGAGTAAGATGACCAAATATATTTTCTTCTAAAAGGCCAAAAAATTGGAATTGTTTCACAAGGGAGTGAGGGAGACTATGGCTAGTAGATGTTTGGAAGTTATTAAGTGCAACATAGTTAGGGGTTAAAATTTTGTACATATCTCTTAGAGTTTGATGATGTTTAGGTCTATGGGGTTAATGGAATACTATGTTTCCCTACTCTATTTGGATCTGGTGTTGTATTCTTATCTAAACTAACTTGGAAGTTAGTAAGACTAGCATAGGTAGGGGTTAAAATTTGTACATATTTCTTAGAGTTTGATGAAGTTCAAGGGGGTTGATGGAGTACTCATCTCCCCAAAAATAGTTTTAGGATGTGTTAAATTCTTATTCTTACCTAGAGCTTCCTTTGTTTTTTTTTCAATTCTCTCTCCTTTTTCTTTTGTAGCCTTTCCTCCTCCATCCTCTATTTCATTGATTTTTTTTCAATTTTCATCTCTTCATTCCTTTTTATTTTTTTGACTTGATGAAGTTTCTTTGCCTTTATCTATTTTTTCTTCCTTTCTTTTAGTTGTTCAGGTTCAAATTTCCTTTCTTCTTGTTGCTCATGCAATATTATGCAATCATTCATATAGAAGGATTTGAGATTTCTTTCTCAATCTAAGTCTATTATTAGTAGAGGGAATGAACCTATTTCTCACCCTTTCAATGGGTAGCTTCATATTTTTTATAAGGAGTCTTGAATACATAGCACCTCTTCATTTGTTGTTTCAAAAGATTCAGATTTCTATGTGAACCTTCATTGTATCCACCTTGATTGTCTTGAACTTCATTAGGTTCAAATTTTTTAGTTTTGCAATCTTTTGTATCTGCAAAATAATGAATCACTTAAAACCTTGGAAATGGAGGTGGAGAAGGCATGGATAATGAGGTTTCTTCACCGTGATCTAGTGTTATGATGAGTTTTACACATCCAAATTAGGTCTTGGGCCCTTTTTAAGCTAAAAAAAACTAACTTTTCCCTAATTTAATGTTGTAAAGTGTATTTATTTACACCTTCACATTAAATTTAGGAGGCTTGTAAATTAAGTGGACCTAATCTAGTGTTGTAATGTGTTTTACACTTTCACATTGTATTTTGGACCCCCTTGCATTTATGACCTTAATATAGGCCCCTAAGATCCTATATTACGCATCCCAAGATATATTTCAATCAAAAACCCGACAATATGAACATATAAACCTAATTTGCACACTCCCTGACATTTTAATAATCAAAATAGGCTATGTGGGACCCATTCACCACTTTGGGAAAATGATTCCCATCCAAGTGGGACCCATTCACCATAGATGCTGAATGAGTCCCATTTGCCCTATTTTCAAGGTTTTGAGAGAGAAAAATTCGGCTTTAAGTTCAAATTTTATGTATGTCAGCCTTTGGGATCTAATACATGGGATCTTAGATGGATTTCATATATAAATGAGCTTTCAAATCATCATTTCATTAAGTCTACATGTTATAAAGTAAATTATTCAAGAGTTAAGCATCTCAAGACTTCACAACAGCATCAAGAGTGCATTCAAGATCATTTCTTAAGCATTCAAGGGAAGAATTCTTCATCAATTATTGTAGAAATTCAAGATCCATCATCATGTCAAGGGTATAAAATCATAAATCATGTTATTGAGCTAGTGTTGTGATTTTGAATTCAAGATCCAAGATCAAGCATTGTTCTACTCCTATTGCCAAGACCAAGATCTACATCCTTCATGGCCATTTCATGATTGAGTTGTAGATTTACAAGACACCATTTACAAGGCATCATTCAATTCATTATTTCCCATGATTCATGTTTCATGCCTTCATTTCATTGTCTCATCATTTGGTTTAATTACCTACAAGGGGTTTGACCTAGGCAAACCCCTATTCCCTAACAATCAACACTTTCTCTCTTTGTCTCTCTTTGTGTGATTGCAGATCTAGGTGCTTTGAAGAATTGAAGATCATTGAAGATTAGGTTACAAGATTAGAATTTTTTTTTGGAGTTTTCTCCCCATTTGCAAGGTTGTAATCTTCACCAAAAGGTCATGTACCACCCAAAAATAAGGGTTTTAGATCTAGAAACAAAGAGTAATAGAAAGAGAAGACATTGACACTTAGATTAAGATTTTAAATCTCCAAAAAACCCTAACTAGACTCATTCACCGCTTCTAGCAAATGAGTCCCATTTTAGGTCAATTTTGAGATTTTTGTAGTTTTTGATACCTTTTTGCTAGAAACTTGTTCTTACACAAAAACTCAAATCTAGGATTGATTCACCTTGACTAGTGAATGAGTCCCAGTAGGCCAATTTTTTTAGGTTATTCAACATTTCAAACCTTAATTCAAGCACCTACAAGTTTTCAGGTGCAAACTTCTAATTTTTCAGCTTTTTGTTATGATTTATATGCATTTCTAGGTCATTCATTCAAGCTTCATGCATCACTAGGCTTTGTCATTAGATCTTGTGTTTCATTTGTTTTTCCAAGCCCTAGCTTGGTGGTGAACACCTCATTACTTCATAATAAAGCCATAGATTAGTCTCTTAGTAGATCTCTTTCTCCCATTATCATCATTTGATTGAGATCTCTAGGGCATCCTTGAATGTGGAGTATAGAAAACCTGTTGCCCTAGGTCCTAAAACCCCAAGAGGAAAAAAAAATTATATCTTACATTTTGGTGAGCCTACATTTAGAATACCTTATTTTCTTATTTGGAGTCCATCATCATCCTAGATCTAGCTTGCATTGACTTTGCATTAGGGTTTGCATTAGTTAATTGGCATCTAGGGTTTCTAAAATTTTGCATTAGTGAAAGTGCATATTATAGGTTGCATTTTTTCATCTCAAATAATTGAAAATATCTAAAAACTATATTTTCATTTAGGTTACAGATCATACAAACTAAAAAGCATAAAATCTCTTAAAATTTTCTATTTTTTTTGAAGAAAACCCTAATTGGGACTCATTCGCCCTTCTAGGTGATTCAATCCCAGTCTAGATTTTAAACTACTTTTAACAACATTAAAAACCTCATTTATGTGCTTCCTAAGCCTCATGGTAACATATACTATAAGTCTGGAAAGTTTCAATAAGATAACTTATAAACAAAAAATCATGTTTGTGATAATTTCCAATAAACCCATAAAATTAGCTTAATTAAATGAAGTGGTTAATTTCAGGGTATGTGTAGGATCATGATGGGCCAAAAAGTGGTAATATGATGGGTATGTGGCTAATGACATTTTTTTACCTGAAATTGATGAAATGAAAAGGGTTTTTAAAGGATATTCTCATATTTCCACCAATATAAATTATGCTTTACCTTGCGTTTAATAAATAATTATTATTCATTTTCTATTTGAGGGTATGTGCAGGATCATCATGGAAAAAATAGGCCCTTAAGTGGCAAAAAATTCAGAAAAATTAGAGTTAGACAACTTGACGTAAAAAATTGATTAAGTTATCTATATTATTTTACAAATATGTAAGAATAGAATCTGTAGCAAATTAAATGTAGTTTCTAAATTACTAGGTTTGTTTTAGAAAAAAAAAAGTATTTGGTGAAAATTTGAAATTTCAATGCAGTAGTACTTAAATTTCAGGGAAAAAATAAGAAGTAGGTGTCTGTCTGACCACCCTAACCAAAATAAAATGATAATATTTTTCTATAAAATTTTAGATATAAGTAGAGGACTCATGTCTCGATGTGATGCATATGTTTTGTAATTTTTTCCAAGTAAATAATTAATTATAAAAATTTTATTACAACTTTTAAAAATATAAAAATCGTATGACCACCTTAACTTGGTCAAAACTTCATGAAATTCAAATTTTCTTTTTAATCCTATAGTATGTGAAGCATAGAATGTGACACATGTTTTGGATTCAAAAAATGTGATCTGTTTGAAAGCTATAGACGTTTTTCAATCAGTCTATCAATCAAGACTTTAGTCATAATTTGAATAGAAAATGAATAATAATTACTTATTAAATTCAAAGTATATTGGTGGAAATCTGAGAATCTCCTTTAAAAACCCTTTTCATTTCATCAATTTTGGGTTAAAAAAAATCTGTCAGCCACATACCCATCATATTGCCACTTTTTGGCCCATCATGATCTTGCACATAACCTTGAATTACGGCTAAAGTTCTAATTGATAGGCTGATTGAAAAACATCTATAGCTTTCAAATGGTATCACATTTTTTGAATCCAAATCATGCATGACATTTTATGCTTTGCATACTATAAGATTAAAAAAATTTGAATTTCATGAAGTTTTGACCAAGTTAAGGTGGTCAGACATACAATTTTTTATATTTTTTAAAAGTTGTAATAAAAAAATCATAATTAATTATTTACTTGGAAAAAAATTACAAAAAAATATGCATCACAATGGAATATGAGTCCTCTACTTATATCTAAAATCTTATAAAAAAATATTATCATTTTATTGTGGTTAGGGTGGTCAAACAAACACCTTATTTATTCCTTGAAATTTAAGTACTACTGCATTGAAATTTCAAATTTTCACCAAATAGATTTTTCTTTTTTTTAAATAAAACTAGTAGTTTAGAAACTACATTCAATTTTCTACAGATTCTATTCTTGCATAGTTTTGAAATAATATAGATAACTTATTCGAATTTTTATGTTGAGTTGCCTAACTCTGATTTTTCTAATTTTTTTGCCACTTAAGGGACTATTTTTTCCATGATGATCCTACGCATACCCTTCGTCTTAATGAATTTAAATTAGAAAGAATACTTATCTTTTAAGTTTAGGTCTCATCTACAAGACTTGACCACCCTCATTTCACATAGGAAACCTTAAAGGGGATCAATTCTATGATTGACTTCCCTTGATGAATTGTATACTAGATTCATTTAACTTGAATTAGGTTTATCTCCATCATAGGGTGTGCGAGATGAGCCCTAACACATATAAACACATGTTTCTCCTTACCCCACCTTTAGGTGGCGTGCTTGCCATGATCATGCACACACAATGTCCTCAAGTATGCATGTTAGATAATCATGTGAAGTATAGGAGATGATTTAGTTTTAAAAATAGCTTTGTATCCATGTCCTTGTGGTTAGAATTTGGGCATGATACTTTCTCTTTAAATGATAAGTTTTAGTTTTCCCTTCAAATTTTTTATGCATTTACAAAGTGAAACTATATAGTACATTTATTAAATTTTTCCTAATTCTGATAAACATATTTTTAAATAAATATTAAAACTAGGTATGTGTAGGATCATGATGGGCCAAAAAGTGGCAATATGATGGGTATGCGACTAATGACTATTTTTTAACCCAAAATTGATGAAACAAAAAGGATTTTTAAATTAGATTATCAGCTTTCCATCAATATAAATTATGTTTTACTTTGAATTTAATAATT
Organism: Sequoia sempervirens; assembly: GCA_007258455.2. Taxonomy (NCBI): domain Eukaryota; kingdom Viridiplantae; phylum Streptophyta; class Pinopsida; order Cupressales; family Cupressaceae; genus Sequoia; species Sequoia sempervirens. The sequence goes on from VDFB02256132.1 coordinate 119,494,365, forward strand.
ATTTATTATTCATTTTCTATTCAAATTACAACTAAACTCCTGATTGATAGGTTGATTGAAAAACATCTATATCTTTCAAATGGTATCACATTTGCTGAATCCAAAACATGTGTCACATTCTATGCTTCACATACTATAGGATTTTTAAAAAAAAATGAATTTCATAAAGTTTTGACCAAGTTAAGGTGGTCAGACATAAGAGTTTTTATATTTTTTAAAAAGTTGTAATAAAAAATTCATAATTAATTATTTACTTGGAAAAAAATTACAAAAAAATATGTATCACATCGGGGCATGAGTCATCTACTTATATATAAAATCCTATAAAAAAATATTATCATTTTAGTGTAGTTAAGTTGGTTAGACAAACACCTACTTCTTATTTCTTCCCTAAAATTCAAGTAGGTCACTACATTGAAATTTCAAATTTTCACCAAATATTTTTTTTATTTAAAAGAAAACCTAGTATTTAGAAACTACATTCAATTTTCTACAGATTCTATTCTTACATATTTTTGAAATAATATAGATAACTTATTCAAATTTTTAAGTCAAGTTTCCTAACTCTGATTTTTCTAAATTTTTTGCCACTTAAGGACCTGTTTTTTCCATGATGATCCTACACATACCCTTGTACTAAAATCATAAATATTTTGATTAAATGTCACTTTTTTTATCTTAACAATTTATTCAAAATAAAAAATATATCATTTTGGCATATAATCATTTTCTTTCCTATATGTCTTATTTCATCCTATTTTTCATGTTTAGCAATTATGTTTTCCTATGTTCCTTGTTGGATTATATGTTTCAATGCTATATGTTCATGATGTTTCTATGCATTGTGTGCTTCATGTTTATGATATCTTTAAATCTTATACTATATGCATTCAATTCTTATTATGGATTTCCTAATTTTTGCACATACTTATCATACTTATATCTTCTTCATATTTTCATATGCTTTTCATGTTTACAACTTATGTTTCTTACAATTTTTGTTTTGTTTATGACATCTACACATTTCCACATGATTTTCATATCCATTTCTTATTAGATCATGCTTGTTCTTACATATTTATCTTATGATCACACACCTATATCTTATTATGCTTACCATACATATATCTTACATCTCACTTATAATTATTCCAACTTTATATAACATTTATAATTAGAATTATCTTTTTAATTTCCTTCACTAGGGGGGAATTTGCACCTTACTTTACCTTGTTTCACATGTTTTCATAATCATGTTGTGCATATGTTCTTAGATGCTTTATCATTTGAATGATGATTAATTTGATCACTCTTACATTTTATATCATGTGATCATATTTTTTCTCCATACCTCTAATCCATTATATCCTTTATGTGGAACCAATTGGGGGAACATATTTTCCATTAAAGTTTTTTTAATGAGTTTTATTTTATAGTAATATGATCATGATCATTGCCAAGTTGAAGGGAATTTCATTAACCTCTATTTACCATCAACATATTCTTCTGCCATTTAGTCCTTTTTTTTTATTAGTTATGTTTTATCACTTTCTATTTAGATGAAATTTATTACCCTCCTTTTCAGTTTCACTATTTTTGAAGATAGTTTTCAAGCAAGGTGTAGTTAGCTATTATTTTTTTTTAAATGATAGAAGCTATTCATTATATTATTTTTCTATTTTGGAGGTTTCTAATAGAGTTTTGATTGCAAGGAAAGTACACCAATCATTGTATATATCTATATTCTTTAATTTTTATAAAATGACATTTTTTCCTTTTTAATAATTTTCCATTGAGTTGTATCTTCATATAAGCTTACATGTACATAAAAATTGGGTAAAATATAATGTCAAATTGTATGTATCCATTTCCTTTTCCATTACATTTTAAGACCATATTAAAATGTCTCTATACAATAACACATCTGCAAGTGATATATTCTTGCATGAAATATAGACCAATCTTAAACTCAAATTTTCAATTTATAAAATTTGAATTAAACCTTTTCAAATTCTTCCTATTGACTTAGAAAATTTGTATGTTAATTTATGAACTATGTTGTTATAGTTAATGGAATGTCCTAATGCAAGTGTATGCCATAGATGAATCATCAAAAGAGCATTTATGATGGATCTGCAATAACATTATTATGTTGAAGGTGTTCCCTATATGAAGAGAATGCACTTCTTTTTTAAATCAATGATTGAGAGTTGAGGAGAAGCAATGCAAGACGATTGGAAATGTCTCATCCAATTGAATCAGTTTTTACCATTTTTGGCTGTTATCATTTTCACATATTTATGACTATTTACTTTACCATATGTGTCACCCTATGAATTAGCACACATTAAATGGAGTATTTCCTTCTTTTAACCATGTGTTCATCTTTAATTTTTCGCTCTTCAACTCAGTTGCATTATTTTTGCTTGCCATTTTGATTTGTTATGAATATTATAGTGGAATTTAATTTTATGGTGGATCTCAAAGCTATTTAATTTCCTCATGGGATTAATTGAATCAATTTATATGGGAAGAAGATATTGAGTTATTTTTTCCCTTCGAGGTTGTACATTGCACTCTTCATAAATATTGAATGTGATTCAATTGTTGAGCCTTAAATTTTATTCATATTCTTCATTATCTATTAACGTTATGTGGGTGAATAGATGAGATGGTATGGACACATTTAAGGTTCAACATACATTCAATTTTTAATTAGCGTTTAGGTTTAGATATTTTAACCACGTGTTCGTCTTTTTAACTTTGGATTACACACACAATTCCCTCCCTTGAATACCATATCATTTAGTACTCAGATGAGTAGATATGGTATTATTTATTTTGTTACAACAAGTGGAATTCATTTTTATTTCAAATATTTTGGTGATTTTTTGCCCCTTTCATCACTAGCCACCTTTAGACATAATAAGCCTTGTATTAATATTATTATAGTTATATTTATTATTATATTATATTCTACAATAGAAATTATTAAATATAAATATAATATAATACATATACATTTTTTATATAGTAAAAATTAAATTAACATATGACAAATCTAATAGATTTATTGATGAAGAGGGAGAGAGGGGATAAATAGGACCTAAAGAGATGAAAAAGTAAACATGGAGAGAAAAGGAGGGAGAGAGAGAAGTGATAGAGAGGTAGAGGAAGAGATAAGGGAAGACAAATATAGAAAGAAATAGGGTAAAGAGAGGAAGAAATAGATTGAGAGATAATGAGAAACATTGATATAGAGAGGGTGATAGAGATATAAAGAGTTCTCTCTCTTTCTTTTTTTCCCATCTATAGATATCATCTCTAACTCTCACTATATATAACTTCTTATCTCTATCTTTTTATCTCTCCAGGATCTCTCTTTGTCTCTCCCTCTTTTTATCTCTATTTTCCCCTCTCCATCTCCATCTCTGATGACAATGTAGGAACACAAAACTCTCAACCAAACTCAACTTGATAGAATCTCAACTAAATTCTTACTTTTCCTTGCAACTAGGACTCATTATTCCTTCACAAAACCCTTGGTTCAAGACACCAAAACTGAGATTAAGGAAGAAAATTATTGGAGAAACCTCAAACCACCTTGAACAACATCAAAATAAATGTCACAAGCCCTATCAACAACTTAAACATCTCAAATAAGAGAACTCCCAAAATGGACTGTCTTAACCGACCTAATTAGGCTTCCATTGATCCTTCTATCTTGCTCATGGAACAATAAAGACTCTCTCCTGACTCTCAACTTGATTCAAAGGCTTGTAAAAATCCACAATTGAACATTTCTCAAATGATTACATGGCCTTTCAAAATGGAAGATAACAAACTATAAATATTGTCCTATTTAAGACTATGACAACTCTACCATAACAGGGAAGTCAATTAAATGGATTCAAATTCTTATAAACTCACCAATCTTTATCAAGAAATGGAAAAAAATATACATTTGAAACCTTTTGAAACAAAAAGAAATAAGGACTTAAAAACTGCAATCATAACCCATTAAATCTCCATTGTTCTCAAATTTACCAACCATTTTCACATTTTACAAACCTATGGTTTCATAGAAACCACCCAAAACCTGAACCATAGACTCTGCAACCTTGAAATAATTTAGAATACTCTTCAATCACCATTCTCACCAATTTTCAAGAAATTCTCACAGTGAAAAATGGAGAAACTCAATTTTAAGTGCACATTGCTTACACTAGACCAGGGTTTCTACCCGCCTGACATAAATTTTCAATAATTTCCTTAAAACTAAATGGATTTTAATGAAAAAAAAATGAAAAATCAAGTAGATTCACAGTGATTTAATTATCAATGGGGGATGAGAGAATTTATGAACCATACATGGCCATACAAAGGCCTAAAATCAAGAAAATGTAGGAAATTACCAGAAAATCAGAGGCTTTCATTGAATTTCTTGATCCTACATCAATCCCCAACCTTCCTCGAAATGTGTGAGGCTTAAAAATGACTTTATACAGAAAATACAATGCCTTAAACTAACTCTTCAACTATTTTTTCTCTTCACCTTCTACAATCTTACAATTTGTTGCATTTTTACAATTTTGCATTGACAACATTTTGTAAAATTTTGCAACTTTTACCTTTATGCCCAAATCAACTAACAAGGACCTATTACAATATAAATGGGGAAATTTAGACCTTATTACATCATTAGGACATCATGATTAAATAAAAAACTTGAAGTTTCCTTCTGGAGGCATATCCTTGCTAGGGTGTACTTACACCATTCTTCCGACCAAATAAAAACTTCCAAGTCCTCTTGGATCCTTAAATGCCCCTCCTTGTAGTATTTTATTCCCTGCAACCTTGATCTTTACCTTTGGATTGAGTTGGTCTATGCCAACTTGTTTCCATCTTGTCTTGCCACCTGAAATCTACTTCTTCATGCTCTGATATGTCTCAAATTCCTTTTGTCCCTCCTCAATCTACTGCACCTTGATCTTTAAATTGTTCCCTATCCAAAATATTAGAATGACAAAGAAATGATACAATGGGGTATGTGCAGGATCATGATGGGACAAAAAGTGACGATATGATGGGTATGTGGTTGACGACATTTTTTTTGACCCAAAATTGATGAAAAGAAAAAGGTTTTTAAAGGAGATTCTCGATTTCCACCAATATAAACTATGCTTTACTTTGAATTTAATAAATAATAATTATTCATTTTCTATTTGAATTACAACTAAAGTCTTGGATTGATACTAATTGAAAAAGAGCTATAGCTTTCAAATGGTATCACATTTTGAATCAAACATGTGTCACATTCTATGCCTCACATACTATAGGATTAAAAAAGTGACTCTCATGAGTTTTACCAAGTTAAGGTAGTCGCATTATTACCTAGTTTTATATATTTTAAAAGTTGTAATAAAAATTCATAATTAATTATTTTACTTGAAAAACAGTAAAAAATATGCATCACATTGGGACATGAGTCCCTCTACTTATATATAAAAATATTATAAAAAATATTATCATTTATTGTGGTTAGGGTGGTCACATAGACACCTACTTATTTTTCCCCGGAATTTAAGTACTATTGGTACTGAAATTTCAAATTTTCACCAAATACATTTAAAAAATAACAAACCTAGTAGTTTAGAAACTACATTCAATTTCTATAGATTCTATTCTTACATATTTTTAAATAATATAGATAACTTATTCAAATACATCAAGTTGGTTAACTCGATTTTGAATTTTTCACCACTTTAAGGCCTATTTTTCCATGATGATTCTACACATACCCAATGTTTCTACCATAATACCTATCTTTTCTTCAACTTTTTATAAGTTCTGCAGATCAATTCATCATTTATTTGTATTTTCATCTACCTTGGACACTATTCAATATTTTCCTCTGGACGTTTATTTATTCGCTGCCTTTTCTTTACCTGCGTTGGAATATAATGTTTGTCCCAGTTCTTTTTTTTTTTTCTTTCTTTTGTAACTATGATTCCTGCAAATTCCTTCTCAACAAATCCATCTTCTTTTCTACTCAAGCAAGCTTCTCCTTGCTTCTCAACTCTCTGCCTCACCTAGGTCTTTCCACTTTTCTTCTACCTAGTCTTTTGGCCACCAACCTACACACAACCACAAAAACACAAACACAAAATATTTTCTCAAACCTTTCTAAGCTTTGATACCAAACTAATGAAAATATAGGAACATAAAACTCTCAACCAAATTCTTACTTGTCCTTGCAACTAGGACTCATTCCTCCTTCACAAAACCCTTGGTTCAAGACACAAAAAATGAGATTAAAGCATAAAATTCATGGAGAAACCTCAAACCACCTTGAACAACATCAAAATAATTGTCCCATGCACTATCAGCAACTTAAACATCTCAAATAGGAGAACTCCCAAAATGGACTATCTTAACTGGGCATCCACCTAATTAGGCTTCCATTGATCCGTCTATCTTTCTCATGGAACAATAAAGAATCTCTCTTGAATCTCAAATTTATTGAAAGGATTTTAAAAATATACAATTGAACATTCCTCAAATGATTACATGGCCTTTCAAAATGGAAGATAACAAACTATGCAAATAATGTCCTATTTAGGACTGTGACAACTCTGCCATAACAGGGTGGTCAATTAAATGGATTCAAATTATTATCAATCCACCAATATTTATCAAGAAACAGAAAAAAATACACCTTGTAAAAATTTTAAAACAAAAAAAATGACTTAAAAACCATAATCATAACCCATTAAATCTCCATTGTTCTCAAATTTATCAGTCATTTTCACATTTTATAGACCTGAGGCTTCATAGAAACTGCCCAAAACCTCAACCATAGACTTTGAAACCTTTAAATCCTTTATAATACTCTTCAATCATCCTTCTCACAAATTTTCAATAAATTACCATGGTGAAAAATGGAGAAAATCAATTTTAAGTGCACATTGCTTACCTTAGATTAGGGTTTCTACTTGCTTGGCATAAATTTTCAGTAATTTCCTTAAAACTGAATGAATCTTAATGAAACAAAATGAAAACTAAAGTATATTCATGTGGATTTAATTATAAATTGAGGAGGAGAGAATTTATGAACCATATATGGCCGTACAAAGGCCTAGAATCAAGAAAATGCAAGAAATTACCAGAAAATCAGAGGTTTTCATTGAATTTCTTGATCCTACATCAATCCCAAACCTTCCTCGAAATGTGTGAGGCTTAAAAATTCCTTTAAAAAGAAAATAAAATGCCTCAAACTAAATCTTCAACTACTTTGTCTCTTCACCTTCCACCATCTTACAATTTGTTGCATTTTTACAATTTTACATTGATAACATTTTGTCAATTTTTGCAACTTTTACCTTTATGCCCAAATTAACCAAAATCAACTAACAAGGACCTATTAAAAAATAAATATAGCCATTTATACCTTATTACATCATTAGTACATAATGATTAAATAAAAAACTTGAAGTTTCCTCTTGGAGGCATATCCTTACTAGGGTGCACCTATACCAATCTCCATCTCCATCTTCATCTTCATCTCCATCTATAAATCTATCTCTATCATTCTCTCTATCTCTCTCCCCTATCTCTATCTCATTACCTCTCTAAATGCATCTCTCTCTTCCCCCTCTCTCTTTACCAATATATATCTATCTCTTTATCTCTCCCTCTTTCTATCTTTATCTCTTCCTCTCTCTCCCTCTCTCCCAATTTCCCCCTCTTTTCAGATATCCCTACTTCTCCTCTATCCTTTATTTATCTCCCCCCTCTCCCTCCATCTCTACATATTTATATATATCTCTCCCCCTCTCTATTTCTATCTTTGTCTCCATATATTTTTGTTACTCTCACACACACATGTTGGTTTGTGGTGATTGATCATGCTATATTGTACACTCTTCATGTATCCTTGCCAGGGTCCAAGGTTGAGTCAGGCCCCAAGCAGTGGTTTGGGGGAAGCAACCCTGAGAAAAATTTCTCCTACTTTTTCACGTCGTCACTGAAAAAGGAAAAATCAACAAAAAAATGACTTTGTAGAACCCTAACTTGGAAGCTTCTAAGCTTGTTATAAGAGGTTGGGATGGGAGTTGTAGTATGAGAAGAGGGCATTATTGTGAGATTGTAATAATTTTTATACTAGATAATAAAATCATTAGATGGTTGTGGTTTTGTGGATGTAGCCTGGATTTGGTGAACAATGTTAAATTATCTATGTGTTTAATTCCTTTATTTTATTGATCAAATCTACATTTAATTGTTAGATATCTACCTTCTAATCCTAACAAGTGGTATTAGAGTGGGTTGTGTTCAGTTATCCTTGGTAGGAAGGTCTCACGGTTGAGTGGGAGCAACAAAAAATAGGGTAAGTTGAAGGTTGAGAAGTTCAATGGGAAGAACTATCAGTTATGGAAGATGCAGATGGAGGAATACCTCTCTCAGAAGGATTTATGGTGGCCATTGGAAGGGAAAACCAAGAAACCCTTAGCAATGTCTGATGAGGACTGGGATATTTTGGACAGAATGGCACTTGACAGTATTCATTTATGTCTGGCACAATCATTGGCGTTCAATATTAAAATAGCAAAGACAACTCAAGAGTTGATGCAAACCCTAGAAAAGTTATATGAAAAGCCTTTCGATTCGAATAAGGTATTTATTATGAAGCGTTTATTTAATACGAAAATGGTAGAGGGTGGGTCAGTTGTTGATCATCTAAATGAGTTTAATATGGTTACCAGTCAATTAACTTCTATAAATGTAAATTTTGATGAAGAATTCAGGGTTCTTTTGATTCTGTGTTCTTTTCCTGAAAGTTGGAATAGCTTGGTAATGGCTATTAGCAATTCTGTTTCTAGTTCGAATATATTGAAATTTGATGATGTTGTTGGTTTTATTTTGAGTGAGGAAATTCATAGGAAAAGCTCAGGTGGAACATCCACATCAGGTAGTGTTTTGAATGCAGAAACTAGGGGTAGAACAAAGGAGAGGAAACAATTTTGGAGGTCATGGGAAGTCATGAGGAAAATCAAAGGACAAAATTTCCCAATCCAGAGAAAAGAAGGATTGTTGGTACTGTGGTAAGCCGGGTCATTTAAAGAAAGAATATTACTGGTCTCGAAAAAATAACTTAGGATAAAAAAAGGAAGGCAATAAAAAGGTAAATGTAGTAGGTAATAAATTTGATGAGGATGCTTTGATACTTTCCCTTGATAATTTTGATGATTCTTGTGTATTAGATTCTAGGGCTTCATTTCATGCTATGCCCCATAGAAGTTATTTTCTTGATTATGTCCAAGGGGATTTTGGGCTAGTTTGTTTGGGATATAACAAACCCTGTCAGATCAAGTTGGAAAGGGAAGAATCAATATTAAGTTGAAGAATGGGAATCATTGGCTACTACATGAGGTAACGTACATTCCAAAGTTAACCAAAAATTTAATTTCAGCAGGGCAACTAGATGATGAAGGTTGTGTTGTTACATTTAGTGATAAAAATTGGAAGGTTACAAAAGGTCCCTTATTGGTAGAAAAAGGTGTGAAAGTAGTTGCACCTTATATCTTTCTATAGGTCATATTGCTCCTTCTACTTTAGCTATTGCAAATAAAAATCAATGTTCAAAAACAGTTGTTGTAGTTCATGTTGGAGCCTCAAATTTCATGTAAATTTTAAGTTCCTATATGAAAGAATTAGTGTCGAGACTCTAGATTCCATCTGCTAGCATGACCATAGAAGAAGACACATTAGAGGAAAAGTAGGACAAACATTGTTGTAAAGGCTGAGATAATTTGATTGTTTCAAAGGCAATAGGCATGGAAAGTAATCAAAAGGTTGTCTAAAAGAATCTTAGATTAGCAGACCTACTTTCTTCCATCATTGCATAACATTCTTCCCATGGGATTTTTACACAGAGAAGAATACTTTAAAGAGAAATGAATACCATGAGTCAAGATATAATCAAGAGCCAAGGTTCAGTAAGCTTAGCTTTACATAAAGTTCGATCTAATCTATAATGTGCAGTATCGAGTGATAATACCTTGTCTCCAAAATGTTGGAATACTACAAAGAAATTGGGGATGTGCTTGCAAATTCAAAAGAGTGGTTGTAGTACCCCTCCATTTTTCTTATGTTTATTGTTAGCATGTTTTCACTTTGATAGACCCCGGTACTTTGTTTTGATGTATTGATCACTGATATTAGAGCGATGGTGGATTTATTTTGTGATGTGATGATACATTGTATGGTGGTAATTATTTTTGACATGCTTTAGGTTAGCATAGATGTTTACTTCAGATGTTATTGCTTTATATATGTTTATAGTAGATTAATTGTTATTTATTTCATCAGTTTGATGTGATGTGTATTGGTGTGGAGAACGGAGTTACATCACTCGCTCGCAAGTGCCCTATGATTTCTGTGATTTTCTCCGCATAGGGTGTTTGAATCATGGATTATATATATGTATGTTATTTGTCTGATTGTAGGATTACAGGTACAGGACACTGACTCCACGTGGTTTCACAGATCTGAGTGTGTCAAGAATCAACGGCAATGTTGATTGGGAGGTAGTAACGAGGGTTTTCCTAGTCTAGTATCAAACCCAGTCACAGTATGTCATCTGTTTAGGTCCATTATTTTTAGTTGTCTTGTCTGGTTTGTTTTGATTATTTGTTATGAAAGGTTAATATTTGTGAATTTAATGTTAGAATAAAGTTCTTTATAATTTATGTTTATTTAAATTAATTTTAAATAAAGTAATTATAAAAGCTTCGTATTTTATTTAATTAATTAAATTAGTTTATTGGTAAAATAATTTAGTCATTGAGATTAAAATTATTTTATTAAATAAATAAATTATTTTATTAAATAAATAAATTAATTAATTAAATTTATTTATATTGTGAGAATAAATTATATATATATTTTTAGATGTTTTGTGGGAAATGTAATTTTAATTATGAAATAAATTAGAAGAGGAAATTATATTTTTGAATTTTTAATTCTTTAAATGAAATTGAATTCTTGATAAGTGAGGAAAGAAAGAATTACTCGTGAGTTTGTTTGAAGATATTTTCTTCTTGCCATGTGTGTTAGTTAAATTTATTGCATTTTCTTGTTGAGGATTCTCTCGGAGAAGATATTATGTGAGTTTGGGAAAACAAGAAATCACATCACGGGAAATGAGAAAGAATGGAGTTCTGCTGAAAAATTGTGTTATTTTGTGATTTCCTTTGAGTTTTGTTTAATATTTTTGGAAGAGATCCTTGGATAGATTTTTGTATAGTATTTGCATTCTTCTAGAAAGAGGAGATTTTATAAAGGCTTTGGAAGTTGCACGTAGTAGTAAAAGAATTTCTGCAATAGTCAAATTTCTTCAAGCTGTAGTATACAGGTTTTTCCCTATTTAATTTGTTTATTGTCTTTTGAAAAGAATGGTTGTATGAAGTTTGAAATTGTAGAAGATTTGTTAATTGTGAATTTAAAATATTTCCTGAGGAAATAATTGTGTTTGTGACTTCTATATTTCTTCTCGGTGATTTCTTTTTGTGAAAAATAATTCTGTAGAAATTTGTTACTTCTCTGTGAGAATTTCAAAATAAAGTTTTTTTAGTTGAATTAGAGAGCAACCCAGTATGCTTTATTTAACAATAGAAAATTCTGTGGAAATTTCCATTGGTTTATAAAAGTAGATCTCTATTAAATTAGGGGAAAATAAATCTCAGGAAAGAATCTTGTTGTAGAAATGATTTTGGGTAATTTAAATTGAAAATCCTCTGTTGATGAAATTGAAGATCTTTGTTAAAATTTGTGATATAATGTTAATTTTCTCAATTTCTGTAGAAAACCCTCTGGTTAATGTTAACCTGTTTATAGAATTTTTATTACATTCTATTATATTTTCTATATAAAATTATATATATATACATATATATATACATATATATATACATATATACATATATATACATATATATATATATACCATGTCATATTGAGTAAATGTATATTGAGAAAATGTATTGAGAAGAATTTGTCAGAATTTTGTGATAAAATTCTATATGTGATTTTAAAATCGTTGTTTTCTTTTATAAAAAAAAATATGGAAGGGAGTCGCAAGGGGGCTACCCCCATGGCTGAGGGCCCCCCCCATAGGGGAGATGACGGTGAGGGTAGCGCTCAGCGCTACCTTCGCAGTTTGCATGTGGGGACGAGTTTCATAAGAGGTTACCAGGGTAACCCAAGTTGGGGGTCAGAACCTAGGAAGAAGCACCAGGGTAACCTATGCAATATTGTGATGACACTCCACCTAAAATAACAGTTATTTTGAGAACTTAGTATATTTGATCATTCTGTTCTGGAAGCAATGTAACCAATAAGTTAAGTTTGTACTTGTACAATTTTTTTATGGTTTTACTTGTGTCTAGGGTTTTTGGGTTATGTCTAGGGAACCTTTTTACTATCTCCTAGCATGGGGGGTGGACGTACGGGTACCACATGGTTGGGTGGAATGTGCACCTTACTTCGTTGGGTCCCCAGTTCTTGTTCATGGCAACGAGTACTTCTTGGATGGAGAGCTCATATATGGATATATGTACTTTCTTATTTATATCAGTGGAAACTTTATTTGTATCACTCCTCAAACGTTAATGAGGTGAACATTTTTAATATGTAATTGTAAACTTTTATTTGATCTACCTCATTTGGAAAATGAGTATTGTAATGTTATTTCGAATGCAATGTAAGAATCTTATTTGTACTATATATCTTAAATGATGTAATTTAAATGTTATTCAATGTATGCTCTTAAGTTTATGTGAATTAAAAATATGAAATGTTAAATACTATTGTCATCTATGGGATTTTCAAGTAGTGAGTTGTCGCGTTAATTAGGGAATGTTTGCAATAAGTATATATAATATTTACACTTTAAAAAAAAATATTACACTTTCATAGTCAATGCAACATTCTTTAGGTTACAAGACAGGGCATTACAGATTGGTATCAGAGCAAAGGTTCTAACACTGGACGCTCTAGGTAATTGTGAGCCCATTAGGTTGACCTAGTATGTAGCATCGTTTTCTGTAGCCTTGTCTGTTTTACATCTGAGACTCATTTTTGTTTTATGTGTAGGATCATTCCTAGGCATCGTACCAGAGGTTGTGGTAGAGGTTGAGGTGGAGGCCGTGGGCCAATCCCTTAGGTTACTCCCCCTCAGAGCTCCCACGAGAGCGAACATGCTGAATAGTTGGGTCCTCTATTGGAATAGACAAGTGAGGAACGGATTCCAATGCAGCCAGAGGTTGAGGGAGCTCAGTTGTGTCCCCTATTAGAAGAGGTACTTGCCAGACTTGGTCCGAGGCAGGAAGTTGATCAGGGGGTAGTTAGGGAACATGATAGATCTCCTAGGAGGATTGTTAGTACTGTAGAGCGGGATGCCATAGTTGCAGGACATATGAGGGATTTGTTGAGGGCACACCCTCCTACATTCGATGGCATAGGTGGTGGTCTAGAGGCAGAGACCTGGTTATTAGACTTGGGTAGATGTTTTGCTATGCACCCATACGGTAGCAATACCCGAGCTAGGTGCACCATCATGCATCTGAGAGGTTTTTCCTCTACTTGGTGGCGTTTGGAGGAGCAAAAGCTCCATTTGGAGATTGGGTCAGTTTCTTGGAAGATGTTTCTAGAAAGGTTTAAAGCACGGTTCTTATCTAAACATTGGAGGCAACGATGAGCTGATGAGTTTCACGATTTACGTCAGATGGTTCTATCTGTTGAACAGTATGAACATAGATTTTATGAACTCAAACAATATGCAGGAATTGGAGATGATGAGGTGATGCTGGTACAACATTTTATTAGGGGTTTGAAGGCTCGATTAGTGGAGGAGTTAGGGTCTTCAAACTGAAGACTATGGAAGTTGTAGTTGAGAAAGCGCGCATTGTGGAAGAGAATTTGGTTCTAGCATTGGGTGGACATACAGGTGTCTAGATAGGGAGTGCTTCTATACAAAGTATTGGTCCATGTGGTGGTCGAATACAAATAGGAGGTTCCTCTAGGAACCAACAGACACCCACTAAGGGTGGACAGGAGCAACATCGTACACCTTAGAAGAATAATAATTCACAACCTCAGCAAGGAAATAGTCCTCATTCAGGAAATAACCGCAACTAGTGGCGCAACAAGTGCAATCGATAGGATCAGCCAACTCAGAGTGCGCAGTCTACTGTCAGTAGAGGTAGCTTTCAGCAATCCAATGTGCCTTCGAGTGGCAGAGGATTTGGTAGAGGCACTGGTTGTTATTCGTGTGGTCAGTAGGGACACATTGCTAGGCAGTGTCCTATGAGAGGCTCTTCAGGATTTGGTCCATGACCTACAGCTTCTGAGCCTACAGTTGGTGATGCAGGTCGGTCTCATACAGTTTATGTTGCGGTTAATAACCGCTAAGCCGATCATCAGAACATAGTGGTCGAGACTTCAGGTCAGTTATAGGATGTTAGTGTTACTATTCTTTTTGATTTATGAACTACTGATTCCTTTATTTCACCTACCATTGTTGAGCAATGTGGTCTTGTGGCGGTAAAGCAAAGTGGTAAGTGGTAGGTTGAATTTTCCTCTGGGGTGAGAGTAGTGGTAGAGAATCTTGTACGTAATTGTGAACTTAGAATTGGTTTGTTATCTACCTTAGTGGATCTTCATGTTACACCTTTAGGATCGTATGACATAGTTTTAGGTATGGATTGGTTAGAATCTCATCATGCTGTAATTGATTGTCGATTGAAGACAGTAAGTTGTATTAATGACTTAGGTGCAAAAGAGGAAATCATAGGTGTTCAAAGGCCTATCTCTTTGTGGATGATTTCTGCTATTCAATTGAAGAGATATCTTCGTCAGGGTTGTCAACTATTTGGAACAACAATTATTGATTTGGAGGAAGGAGAGAGTCATCAGATATCTCTTGATGATCATCCTATCCTTAGGGAATTTGTTGATGTGTTTCCTGATGATATACCCAGAATTCCACCAAAAAGAGATATTGATTTTAGACTTGACCTAGTTCTTGGAGCAGAGCCAATATCTCGAGCTCCATACAGAATGACTACTCAGGAATTAGAAGAGCTTCATATCTAGTTGGAGGAACTTTTAGATAAGGGTTTTATCCATCCAAGTGTTTCTCCTTGGGGAGAACTTGTCATCTTCGTATAGAAGAAGGACAAATCACTTAGATTATGCATTGACTATCATCAATTGAACAAAGTAACGATAAAGAATCGATATCCTTTGCCTAGAATCAATGATCTTTTTGATCAAATCAAGGGAGCTAATGTGTTCTCTAAGATTGATCTAAAATTGAGTTATCATCAACTACGCATTGCTAAAGCAGACATTCATAAAATAGCATTTCAAACTCGTTATGGTCACTACAAATTCATAGTAGTACCGTTTGGGTTAACGAATGCACAATCAGTATTCATGAGTTTGGTGAATGGTTTCTTTCGTAAATACCTTGATCATTTTGTCCTTGTATTTCTCGATGATATTTTGATTTATTTGAGAAATATGAAGGAACATCAAGAGTATCTGAGATAGGTATTGCAATGCTTGAGGGAAAATCAATTGTATGCAAACCTGAAGAAGTGTGACTTCTTTCAAACTGAGGTGAAATACCTTGGTCATGTGATTTTTGGAAAGGCTATTGCTGTGGATCCTTCGAAGATTTAAGCTATTGTTGATTGGCCCACGCCTACCAATTTAGCAAAGGTTCATAGTTTTATGGGTCTAGCTGGATATTATAGACGATTTGTTCAGGGGTTTTCTAGGATTGGTCACCCCATTACTTCTCTTCAAAGGAAAGGGAAGAAATTTGTTTGGATAGAGCAGTGTCAGTTGGATTTTCAGACACTTAAATAAAGTTGACTAATGCACCTATATTAATTGTTCCTGATCCTGCTAAAGATTTTGTAGTCTACATTGATGCATCCTTAGAGGGTTTGGGAGCAGTACTAATGCAAGATGGGCGTGTGGTCGCTTATGAGTCCTGTAAAATTAAGGATCATGAACTAAATTATCCCACTCATGATTTAGAACTTTCCGCAGTTGTGCATGCATTAGTTCAATGGAGGTATTTCTTATTGGGTCACCGCTTCAAACTTCATTGTGATCACCATAGTCTGCAATATATTTTTACGTAGCCTAACTTGAATGCTAGACAGAGACGATGGATGGAGTTATTATGTGAATACAATTTTGAGGTGATATATGTTCAGGGAAAAGAGAACATAGTGTCTGACGCTCTCAGTCATCATCGACATGAGATTTCTGCTATCACTCTCGAAGTAGATTTGAGGGGTCAAATTTTAGCAGCACTTCCTACTGATAGATTGTATTAGGAAGTGAAGTCAAAGATTGAATCTAGTAGACCTTTAGAGGGTTGATTTATAGGTTATTCTCTCGAATCGGATGGTTTAATGCAACATTTAGAATGTATCTATGTACCACATTCAGAGGGTCTTCGTACATTGATTATGACTGAAGCACATCGAGCACCATACTCAACACATCCGGGTGTTAAGAAAATGCATGTGGATCTTCGACAACTATATTTTTGGCTTGGTATGAAACGCGATATTGCTGATTATGTATCGAGATGTCTTGAGTGCCAGAGAGTCAAAGCTGAGCATCAACATCCCACTGGGTTATTACAGCCACATCTCATTCCTGAATGGAAATGGGATATTATATCTATTGATTTCATTGTAGGATTACCTATGTCGTCACGTCAACATGATGCATTTATGGTAATTGTTGACCGATTGACTAAGGTAGCTCATTTTTCTCTTGTTAGATCATCATACAATGCTTCATCGGTAGCTAGGATATTCATGGAAGACATAGTTAGATTGCATGGGATTCCTCGTAGGATTATATCAGATAGAGATCCTGTATTTACTTCAGCCCTATGGACTTCATTACAACATGCTCTAGGTACACAACTGAACTTTAGTTCAGTGTATCATCCTAAAACAGATGGACAAATAGAGAGAGTTAATCAAATACTTGAGGATATTGTTAGAATGTACTTAATGGACCAACAATCACGTTGGGAGGATTATCTGTACTTAGTAGAATTTTCTTACAATAACGGATATCAAAGTTCCATAGGTATGCCACCATTTCAGGCATTATACAGACGTCCTTGTCGAACTCCATTGAGTTGGGATCGACTTGAGGATAGACTGTTACTTGGTCTTGAGATGCTTTGAGACATGGAGCAACAGGTTGATCGTATTAGAGAACATCTGATAGCAGCACAGGATAGGCAAAAGAAGTATGCCGATGCGCATAGAGTGAACTGACATTTCTCAGTTGGTGATAGAGTGTTTCTTCGAGTGCGATCATGAAAGAGTCCAATCCGTTATGGAAAAGGCTCTAAGCTTGCGCCTCGATTTGTTGGGCCATTTGAGATTCTAGAGAGGATTGGTCCTGTGGTGTATCGACTTGCCTTACCACCCAGTTTGTCACATATCCATGATGTCTTTCATGTATCAGCTCTTAGACCATATCATCCTGGCATTTCTCATGTACTTGATTGGAATGTGTTACAGGTAGAGGATGGGCAGCTAGCTTTGGAGCCCGTGGGCTTTCTTCAGTGCCAGACGCTCGTTCTTAGGGGTCGAGACGTTGACCAGGTGAGGATCCAATGGGATCCTAGTCATGAGGCTTCTGTTACTTGGGAGGATGCAACACGCATGAGGGAACTTTATCCCTATCTGTTTGCAGGCTTTCAGGAGCAAGCCTGATCCTAGGGGGGGAGGATGTAGTACCCCTCCATTTTGCTTATGCTTATTGTTAGCATGTTTTCACTTTGATAGACCCTGGTACTTTGTTTTGATGTACTGATCGTTGATATTATAGCGATGGTGGATTTATTTTGTGATGTGATGATACATTGTATGGTGGTAATTATTTCTGACATGCTTTAGGTTAGCATAGATGTTTACTTCAGGTGTTATTGCTTTATATATGTTTATGGTAGATTAATTATTATTTATTTCATCAGTTTGATGTGATGTGTATTGGTGTGGAGAACGGAGTTACATCACTCGCTTGCGAGTGCCCTGTGATTTTTGTGATTTTCTTCGCATGGTGTGTTTGAATCATGGATTATATATATGTATGTTATTTGTCTGATTACAGGATTGCAAGTACAGGACACCAACTGCACGTGGTTTCACAGGTCTGAGTGTGTCAAGACTCAATGGTAATGTTGATTGGGAGGTAGTAACGAGGTTTTTCCTAGTCTAGTCTCAAACCCAGTCACAGTATGTCGTCTATTTAGGTCCGGTATTTTTAGTTGTCTTGTCTGGTTTGTTTTGATTATTTGTTATGAAAGGTTAATATTTGTGAATTTAATGTTAGAATAAAGTTCTTTATAATTTATGTTTATTTAAATTAAGTTTAAATAAAGTAATTATAAAAGCTTTGTATTTTATTTAATTAATTAAATTAGTTTATTGGTAAAATAATTTAGTCATTGAGATTAAAATTATTTTATTAAATAAATTAATTAATTAATTAAATTTATTTATATTGTGAGAATAAATTATATATATTCTTTTAGATGTTTTATGGGAAATGGAATTTTAATTATGAAATAAATTAGAAGAGGAAATTAGATTTTTTAATTTTTAATTCTTTAAATGAAATTGAATTCTTGATAAGTGAGGAAAGAAAGAATTACTCGTGAGTTTGTTAGAAGATATTTTCTTCTTTCCATGTGTGTTAGTTAAATTTATTGCATTTTCATGTTGAGGATTCTCTCGGAGAAGATATTATGTGAGTTTGGGAAAACAAGAAATCACATCACGGGAAATGAGAAAGAACGGAGTTCTGCTGAAAAATTGTGTTATTTTGTGATTTCCTTTGGGTTTTGTTTAATATTTCTGGAAGAGATCCTCGGATATATTTTTGTATAGTATTTGCATTCTTCTGGAAAGAGGAGATTTTATAAAGGCTTTGGAAGTTGCATGCAGCAAGCAAAGCGTTTCTGCAACAGTCAAATTTCTTCAAGCTACAATATACAGGTTTTTCCCTATTTAATTTGTTTATTGTCTTTTGAAAAGAATGGTTGTATGAAGTTTGAAATTGTAGAAGCTTTGTTAATTGTGAATTTAAAAGATTTCCTAAGGAAATAATTGTGTTTGTGACTTCTGTATTTCTTCTCAGTGATTTATTTTAGTGAAAAATAATTTTGTAGAAATTTGTTACTTCTCTGTGAGAATTTTGAAACAAAGTTATTTTAGTTGAATCAGAGAGCAACACAGTAGGCTTTATTTAACAATAGAAAATTCTGTAGAAATTTCTGTTGGTTTATAAAAGTAGATTTATGTTAAATTAGGGGAAAAGAAATCTCAGGAAAGAATCTTGCTATGGAAATGATTTGGGGTAATTTGAATTGAAAATCCTTTGTTGATGAAATTGAAGATCTTTGTCAAAATTTGTGATATAATGTTAATTTTCTGAATTTATGTAGAAAACCCTCTAGTTAATGTTAACCTGTTTATAGAATTTTTATTACATTCTATTATAGTTGCTATCTTAAAAAAATTATATATATATACCATGTCATATTGAGTAAATGTATATTGAGAAAATGTATTGAGAAGAATTCGTCAGAATTTTGTATAAAATTTCATACGCGATTTTAAAATCCCTGTTTTCTTTTATAAAAAAAAATGTAAAAAAAAAATATGGAAGGGAGCCGCAGGGGGGCTACCCCCACGGCCGACCCCCCCCCCCCCATAGGGGAGCTGGCGATGAGGGCAGCACTCAGCACTGCCTTCACAGGTAGCATTGGTGCTGCCTACACAGTCGTTCCCTCCCATGGAAGGTTCGGCTATGAAGGCAACTGAGCCCCCTGCCCATGGTTATAAAATTTAAATTGCTTTTAAAATAAAATTAACTTTGAGTTAATTTGTGTTTTAAATTCATTTTTAACTATATACTATGATATATATAATATTTACAATATATATATTAAATATATATATATATTATATATATTATTTATAATATATTAAATATATATATATATATATATTATATATTATTTATAATATATTATATATATACTGTATATTTATATATATACATATATATTAATTAATTTTTTAATTTTTTTAAATAATAGTGTTAATAAATATATTTTAGTTAAAATATATATACATTTATATATTTAAATAAATATTCAAATATTATTATTTGATTGTACATTTAACTAAATGTATAATATATTCTTTATTAGCGAAATGAAAATCATAATTTCTCGTTATAATGAAATGTAATATGAAGAGGAATCAAAATTTCATTATAATGTACAATTATGGAATTGGGTAAATTTAGTTTTGATTTTCATATTAAAGGGATGATGAGTTATATTTAAGTTGAATAATTTCATGCTTAAGTTATTCATTTGATTGGATTTAGTAAATCCTAAAAATTAGATGTTTATTATGCTTGATTAGTTTTAAATTGATATAAATTTTGATTGGGAAAATTGGGGATTTCATGTGATTTCAAGTCTTCCAAATATAATCTCTAAAAGGGAGTTAAATTTTACAATGGCTTCTTATTTTTGAACAAACTAGGGTAGTGCACATGGTTTTGTTTGGTATATAGACACCTGGATTCTATGAACAAGTTGTGATGTCTATTGTGAATTGTTTGGTACTAGATGTTTTTTGTGCACTTTTCCTACCTTAGTTAGTGAACTTAGATTCCTAGTGTTATTTTAGGGGAGTGGCTTTTTGTGAGGGCCGACACACAAAGTGGTGCCAGGGTAACTCATGTAGAGTTAGTAAGTCGGTGAAAACTAAATCAACATATTAGTTAGTTTAGAATCTTAAATTAGATTAATAAGCCTCACTTATAGACTTAAGGGCTAGTTCAGTCTTGAGAATAAGTTGAGAAAGCCTGGAATGGCAAATCGATATCTTATTATTTTAAAAGATATTCAATTCTGTAATAGTTTGCATGTGGGGCTAGGTTTTGTAAGAGGTTACCAGGGTAACCCAAGTTGGGGGCCGAAACCTAGGAAGAAACACCAGGGTAACCTATGCAACATTGTGATGACACTTCACCTAAAATAATAGTTACTTTGAGAACCTAGTATATTTGATCATTCTGTTCTGGAAGCAATGTAACCAATAAGTTAAGTTTTTACTTGTACAGTTTGTTTATGGTTTTACTTGTGTCTAGGGTTTTTAGGTTATGTCTAAGGAACCTTTTTACTATCTCCTAGCATGGGGGGTGGACCTACGGGTACCACGTGGTTGGGTGGAATGTGCACCTTACTCTGTTGGGTCCCAGTTCTTATTCGTGGAAATGAGTACTTCTTGGATGGAGAGCTCGTATATGGATATGTGTACTTTCTTATTTATATCAGTGGAAACTTTATTTTTATCACTCCTCAAACGTTAATGAGGTGAACATTTGTAATATGTAATTGTAAAATTTTATTTGATCTACCTCATTTGGAAAATGAGTATTGTAATGTTATTTCGAATGCAATGTAAGAATATTATTTGTACTATATATCTTAAATGATGTAATTTAAATGTTATTCAATGTATGCTCTTAAGTTTATGTGAATTAAAAATATGCAATGTTAAATACTATTGTCATCTATGGGATTTTCAAGTAGTGAGTTGTCGTGTTACTTAGGGAATGTTTGCAATAAGTATATATAATATTTACACTTTAAAAAAAATATTACACTTTCATAGTCAATGCAACATTCTTTAGGTTACAAGATGGGGCATTACAGTGGCAACTCAACATCTAAAAATTAGATATGGATGAAGTAATGCATGTGACTTGCTTATGCTGGGATATCCAAAACTAATTGAAATGGCTCTCCACTAACTTGCATCTGAAGATTTGCACGAGCATTTCTTTTTGGTCCACTTCATAAGGAATCATTGTTAAGATATAAACTCCATGAATTAGTATTTGAGTCTGTTCTATGTTTTGGTGGAGGAGAAATAAGTAAGTTAGGTAGCTGGATAGGGTGAATTGTTGCCGAAATAAATATCATGTTGTAAATTGTACAATATTTTCAAATTATGTAATGGAGAAGAATGGATAAATCTGGTGATCCAATTATGGTGTCAGTTGTTTGTTGAATTTCTTTGAAAATATTATTTGGTTGTCTCCAAGGTTGTCATTTCCTAATTATTTAAATTGAAATATCAAGGATATTCTTCAATTTATCAAAGCACACTTGTTGCTCTTGTGTGGTTCAGTTAATTAGTTCCTGCAAGACAGGATTAAATCCTTCTAATTAATCACAGTAATTTGGAAAAGGACTTTTGGATTATTAAGAAGAATCTGATAATTACACTCTTGCATGTTTATACAAGTTATAAACATAAAAGCGCCAAATAATTTGAATTGTATCCAGAAATAGGATACAAATATTATTTACCTCTTGACTCCATTAGCCCAACATACGTAGGCACTAGTCACACCATCCACATTTTAGAATTCTATAAAATCTTTGTTCAAAAAAATTCACATCTCAAGTTTAATATTAGGAGTAGGAGTAGTCTGTAAGCTTTTATCTATTACATTCATGCCATCGTAATAGATCTATCAATTCAATCAAGTCATAAAACTTTAAGTATGCTTCATTAATATAGGTACACCTGCCTAGGTCTAGTAGCACCTGAAGAGAAGAAGGTCTAAACCATTTGGCCTTGTCTGTTACCCTAAAACATATCAAGAGATTGGCAACCTCTTGAGGAATTTCACCTACATTTTTGAGAGCTAACAAATTGGCAACTCTACTGGGGAAAAAATCAAAAAATCCAGTTCCATCCTTTCCATGTAAAGAGTCAATATAAATTTCACATTTGGAGTGAGGAGATTCTGCTGGGGAAAATCAATATAATTTTAAAAAAAAAATCATTTTCCTACTTTTGGATAAGTAGGTGGCGAATCTGGTAAAAACTTGATGAAGAATGGATAGACAATTTGTGTATGGAACAAAAGAATATTTTGAAAGGAAGTAGTTGATAAGAGGAATTAAAGAATTGAAAAAGCAACGGTTGCAAGTGGAGAAAGAAACACTACAATTGAACCAACAATTGTTACAATCAAGAGAATTCTATAATAAGAATGAATACACAAGTGAAAATAGGTATTGGACTCCACAAGTGCCTGATAATACAATTGGAAATTTTCACAATGGAGGTGATGCATATCATGCACAACAAAATGCTTATCACCACAACCATCAAAGCAAGTAAATGTTTATCCAGTTCCTCCTGGAAAAAGACTGGTAAGCTATCAAGATTATCAATATAATCAATGTCAAGTGCAACACAATTCCAGCCCACTTGGAAATGTCAGTCAAAATCTGCAACAAGGTACATATTGGAACCAACAATCTAAAAATGATGAATATTTCAAAAATATTTTGGATGCCTTTTTTGAAATAAGGAGATATAGAGGAGAATCTGGGTGCTCTTTGCTCTATAGAATGACTGATATTTGTAGGAAAATACCTATTAATTTCCCACCTAGTAGGTCTGAGATTATTCAACAGTTCATGAAAGTGTATGAGCCAAACCCAATTTATTGGCCTAAATCATGGATACTAGTTTCTCTTGATCAACTAGATGAATGGACTGATATTATAGATAGGAAAAAGTATGAAGACAATGGTGACATCATTGATGAAGACGTAGACATTGATCAAACGATGTAACCAATAGAAGATGATACATGTGCAGGTCAGGATGATTCATGTGATAGACTGGACGATGAAGATGAAGATACAAGAGGTCTCTCTTGCATTACAGATTGTGACAGAGAAAGCAGTATATGTTATGGGGGATCCAATGAATATTTAGACTGTGAAGATGAACTTGTGGATTTTGACTCACAATAGGGTGATTCTTGCAGCTCTTATGAAGATCAAGAGGAAGAAGCAATTGAAGAAGCAAGTTCACTTGATAGTGAAAAAATAATACCTCTAGCTGTAGACGAGAACCATAGGGACATAGTTGATAATAAAGAGGTTTGTACACTTGAAAATGGTTCCCATTTTTTTTCAAATCCATTATATGATAAAAGGATAAAAGAAGATCAGATGAGATTTTTCCAAGGTATGCCTAAGGACGAATTTCAGGTATTTTCAAATCCACTTTATGGTGAGGAAGAGATATTTTTAGACAAACAAAATGATATGTCAAATTATGGAACAAATGACTATGCTAGTAATGTTTCTAATTTTTCATTCTCTGATGATCTTGAACCTCTTTTTGATGACGACAAAAGTGAACAATATAACTGTAGTGATATAAATATAGAAACATGTTCACTCAATAGTGAGAAAATTTCAGATTTGTTGGTAATAGAATATCAGAAATACATACATGAGAAAACTTCAGAAAGTTCATCTCCAACATTAATTGGTTCAAGTGTACACAGTGATAACTACGTAGATCAAAAATTTATGTCATTTCCAAATAGTGATAGAAAAAAGATAGAAATTTTTTCAAATCTGATTATCTCAAAAAATGTTGGTGTGACTAAATTTTCAGACTTTCAAGAGAAGCATTCAGATTTTTAGTCTTCAGTACAACTAGGATATTATTTTGCAGTACATGATAGTGGGAAAAATAATGAAAAATGTTGGATTGAATATGCATACACATTGTATGGTGAAAATGACATAGATTTATCCCATGATGATGGAGAATATGAACAACATAATTGTGAAAGAATTTTGGTTAAAGTTGAACACAGTCAGAAAGTTTCCAATGGAAGTGCATGTAGCAGGGTGGATGGAATGAATATTCTTAAAAGGAATTTGATGAAATCAAAACAAAACAAGGTGTATGATAGGGAAAAATAGGTATTTTTTTCTTTTTGGTGGCCTTGTGCCATTAGCCGTGATATGGTTTTTCAAAAACCATGTTAGTTCATGACACAAAAAGGTTTCAAGTTTGCTGCTCAAATGAATAAAACTCAATCTGCTCTTCCAGAGATTTGGATTCTTGCAATGAACTCACGATCATTCATCCCCAGACGGAGCCACTGTTGGAGCCTAAAATTTCATGTAAATTTTAGGTTCCTATATGAAAGAATCAGTGTCGAGACTCTACATTCCATTTGCTAGCATGACCATAGAAGAAGACACATTAGAGGAAAAGTAGGACAAACATTGTTGTAAAGGCTAAGATAATGTGATTGTTTCAAAGGCAATAGGCATGGAAAGTAATCAAAAGGTTGTTTCAAAGAATCTTAGATTAGAAAACCTACTTTCTTCCATCATTGCATAACATTCTTACCATGGGATTTGTACACAGAGAAGAATACCTTAAAGAGAAATGAATACCATGAGTCAAGATATAATCAAGAGCCAAGATTCAGTAAGCTTAGCTTTACATAAAGCTCGATCTAATCTATAATGTGCAGTACCGAGTGATAATACCCTGTCTCCAAAATGTTGGAATACTACAGAGAAATTGGGGATGTGCTTGCAAATTCAAAAGAGTGGAAACTTGTCTGAAAATCAAATATGGATGAAGTAATGCATGTGACTTGCTTATGCTGGGATATCCAAAACTAATTGAAATGTCTCTCCACTAACTTGCATATGAAGATTTGCACGAGCATTTCTTTTGGTCCACTTCACAAGGAATCATTGTTAAAATATAAACTCCATGAATTAGTATTTGAGTCCGTTTTTGTTTCATTGGAGGAGAAATAAGTAGGTTAGGTAGCTGGATAGGGTGAACTATTACTGAAATAAATATCATGATGTACATTGTAAAATATTTTCAAATTATGTAATGGAGAAGAATGGATAAATTTGGTGATCTAATTATGGTGTCAATTGTTTGTTGAATTTCTTTGAAAATATTATTTGGTTGTCTCCAAGGTTGTCACTTCATAATTAGTTAAATTGAAATATCAAGGATATTCTTCAATTTATCAAAGCACACATGCTACTCTTGTGTGGTTCAGTTAATTGGTTCCTACAAGACAGGATTAAATCCTTCTAATTAATCATAGTAATTTGGAAAAGGACATTTGAATTATTAAGAAGAATCTGATAATTACACTCTTGCATGTTTATACAAGTTATAAACATAAAAGTTCCAAAAAATTTGAATTGTATCCAAAAATAGGACACAAATATTATTTACCTCTTGACTCCATTATCCCAATAGAAGTAGGCACTTGTCACACCATACACATTTTAGAATTCTATAAAATATTTTTTCAAAAACATTCACATCTCAGGTTTAATACTAGGAGTGGGAGTAGTCTGTAAGCTTTTATCTATTACATTTGTTCCATCATAATAGATCCATCAATTTAGTCAAGTCATACAACTTTAAGTCTACTTCATTCATATAGGTACACCCGCCAAGGTCAGCAACACCTGAAGAGAAGAAGGTATAAACCATTTGGCCTTGTCTATTACCTTGAAATGTATCAAGAGATTGGCAACCTCTTGAGGCATTTCGCCTACATTTTTGAGAGCTAATAGTTAAGTAGGAAGAAAATCAGATAGTTGTGGATTCTGAATCAATACTATGGCATAATAGACTTGGGCATATGAGTGCAAAAGGTATGAAAGTTCTTCATTCAAAGTATGTTTTACCAGGTCTAAAATATATTAATATGGATTTCTATGAAAGTTGTGTATGGAAAATAAAAGAGAGTTAGTTTTCTCAAAAATGGGAAGGAAAAGAAAGATGAGAAATTGGAGCTTGTGCATATGGATGTATCGGGAACAGCTCAGATACTTTCTCTTGGTGGATCTTAGTATTATGTTACATTCATTGATGATGCAACTAGGAAGGTATGGATTTATTTCCTTAGGAAGAAATCTAATGTATTTGAAACTTTTAAAAAATGGAGAATGTAACGCCCGCCGGGCAAGCCCCAAAGAACAAACATCAAAAGAGCGCAAATATTTTTTTTTTTTTTTTTTTAGAGGAAGATAAATAATCATCACATCAATATTAAATGATCATATATAACAACAAAATCAACTATGTCCTTTGGGGCCCCCACGAGATTACGTTGAAAATAGACATTATTAAACATCATTTCATAAAATATCAAAGGAGCTATAATGACATCATAAGATAAGTACATACATAAATTTTATCACAAGATAACCCATAATACATTTCATAGCCAATCAAAATTACAAAGTAAATAATTACATTACATCATCTTTCAATATTGCATCATCCATAAAGTTACATCCTGAATCCCAAACATGTGGGATGAATACAATATACAAGTTATCAACATACAATGAGATCAACTGTAATAAATCTTCAACTGGATAAGATTGAAGCCACGAACGCTGATGGGGAACCCAACGGTGTGCGGAGCACGTTCCACCCGACCACCCCCGTGCTAAGAGGTGACAAAGAAGTAACTCCGACCAAGAATGACAACAAAAGGGTACAACCAAATAAAAAAAAAGTTCCAACATAAATCCATCACACAATACACCAATTAAAAAGAGCAACCAATAACATCAAATCACAATGTCCTAAAGATGCAAGATGATAAACCCAATATAAATGAGATCATACAATACATGCTAAAGATGTAAAACTTCTAAGTCAATTTAAATCAATTCAAACAACAATCTAAATTAATTCTCATACCCCACTTCCAGAGGAACACAATAAAACAACACATGGGCAACTAGGGGAGAGTGTCATCGCATAGTCCTACATGGGCTGTCCTGTGCTCTTCCTCCCAACTGGAGGCGCCGGTCCCATCTATGGCTGTCCTGTGCTCTTCCTCCCAACTGGAGGCGCCGGTCCATAGGGTGACTCATGCGGAGCCGTAGACCTCTCGTGAGGACGAGGCCACGACCTTGCCAACCACGGCCTTCTCAGCCTTCCATTAGTCTGCAGAAGCACTAATGAAGACGAGGCATCCATTTTAAAATCTTGCAATGATATTACTACCCAACCCAACCCTCCTAAGTTAATTATTAGGTTTTCACTTATTTACTAACTCACTCGTGGGTTATCCTGAGCTCTTCCCCTTAAACGGGGCGCCGGCCCCCACGAGGAGCCACTCTCCCTAGAGACCCATCACAACAAGGGGGGTTTGTACCATGCCAAACATAATCATCAAAGTATGACAACAAAGTAATACGCGAGGCATAAACCATCTCGCAAGTAAAATACCATAATAAAATCTCATAATTCGGTGCACCCCATTAATAAAATATAACTCAACAGAATTTCAAGATAAAAAGATATAAATTCAACACACCCAACTTCCTCTGGAAGACTAAAGAGTTACATAAAAAGGGGGTTCCCACATCAAGGAAATAACAATGTCCCAAAACCCAACAATCCAACAAGATTAAATTTCAAAATTAAATAATTAAAAGTGATAACCTATTTAATTCCAAAACAGATTCAAAATAATTTTCTTTCCTAAAATACAATCGTATTACAAACAGAATAAATAAATAATGCTGTTAAATCAGCAATATTCTTTCAAAGTTGAGAATCCTATAAAACAGATTTATTTCTATTTCGCTAATAATTTCATGGAACAAATTTTGCTTTATTATATTTTTTCTAAAAAAAAAAACAAGAAACAGAATCTAACTATACAGATTTATTTTTTTAGATAAAAGTTGAGTTACAGAAAATAAAATATAAATCAAAACAAAATGTCTATTAAGCAATTAAACAGTATAGATATATTTTCTTCTAAATAACTATTGCATTAACAGAAAAATATCATTTAAATCAGAAATGAAACAGAACAATGTATGCATTCATGCCTTTGTTTAACTATCAGCTATATATAACAGAATATACTCATCAAAACGAAATTTAATATATATACATATCTGTAGACTGTACACAGAATCGAATAAGATATATATATATACATTTTTTTTTTTTAATCAGAAAACACAGAATAATTAAAGTAACTAAAAAAATATATATATGTAAAATATATATATATATATATATATATCCATAGATATATATATATACATATATATATATATTTCTATATATACATATATATATATATATATTTATATATATACAAAGATAAATATCCACACAACAAACAAAATCCGCGGAATAAATAAAAACAAATAAAATTCATATGGGAATTTTATTCCCCACGCGCACAGTCCGGCAATACTTTGCCGCCGGCCGTGGCAGTCTACGGACTGCTCACGGCAGTCCGCAGGCTGTCCCACGGACCGGTGGCAGGGTGGTGGGTACGGCCAAGGCCGACCCCCCCCACACACAGCCAATGAATTTAAACAAAAAATTTAATACTGTACAAACTTCGGCGGATTAAATTTTTTTAAAAAAATTTCATAATTTCGAAAATAGATGCATATATATATATATATATGCCATATATATATATATATATGCAGAGATCAGGACATTTTTCAAAGAGAAATAGGGAAAAGATATTACTGCATAGTTACTGTGCCAAATTGAAAAAAATAAAAGGACTGTTTTAATAAAATACAGACACAGACCAGAATATCATACCCAGAGATTTACTGGAAATAAAAATTGTCCCTACCCATATGTATATTTTAATATATATATATTTAAAACAATTTGAGACAGCAACTACTGTTTATTCCCAGATTACACAGAAACCCTTTTTTAATTAACAACAAATCAGAAACCCCAAACAACGATTCAGAAACCCCCAAAGAATTTCATTAAATAAATAACAATTCTAAATTTTCCGATTAAACATTCTTGAATTAACCATAACCCCAGCAGATTTTCTCTCTACAATTATTTAATTTTCATCCCTAAATATAAATTTCACACACAGAAAGCAATTCCTATTTAACAGAGAATAACAATTATCAAGAGTAGAACCTGGCGTCCTACGCTTGCAACAAACTGTAGAAGCCTTGCCCCCCTCTTGCTGCACTATTTCTTTGCTACAAATCTTCCAGCAACAGATCCAAAACTTCCTTCCTCTTCCCAATTTCTCCAACACCGAAAAGTACTAAAGACTGAAGAAAATGATTGCAAATAAAATTTTTCCGGCATTCGAACCAAATCCCCTCCAACAAAGAGAAACTCTTAATAAATTTCATGCCCAGAAGACCTTTCAATTCCTCTTCCCGCGAATACCAGAGGTCATAATTCAAAAATCAAATAATATTTTACCCTAATTTCATTTTGATGCTTTTCCCAAATAACATTTTCATTTTCATGCATTTAATTAAAACTAAATAAATTCTAAATTCATAACATAAACTTTTATTTAAACAAATGTATAAATATGCCTCATTTCCACAATTCTTCATTAAATTCAAAAACAACCATTGAGAGATTCCAAATAAATGCAATGCTTTTATTATTTCAAATATTTATTCATTGCCATATTTAATTATTATTTTATGTTTTTATTTTACCAATTACCTAATTATTTAAATTACCACATAAGACCATTCACTACTTTAGATAAATCATATAATCATACAAGGACCAACGTAACCACTCAAACGAATGAGACTACTATGCACAAACCATAAAGATACAAAACTGTTGTCAACTTGGTACGGAGTTACTTTTCATGTCACCTCAAACAATTCAACTTCCTGCCGTTGGGTTGGTTCAATGCTCGCCCAGACCTACCGAAATAGGTGGAATCGAGTCTTATTCCTGCAAAGCCTGCATCCACAAAGTGATATACAATATACATAAAATCAAAGCATTGTGAGGAGGATTCACAGCGTAGCAGGGCGCTCGCGAACGAGTGATGCTACCTGTCCCCTCACCAAAACATATCATCATAAAATTTTACACCACATCATAAATTACTATTCTATAGTCTATTGCATTCCAAATAACTCCATCAAATGATCATAATAGAATGTCATCACAATATCCATGGCATCATAAGAGCATAGTAATAGTCTAAGCTACCACACATAATAGCAACAGTATCAACCACAAATCACAATGTGCTAAACAGAAACCATAGTGAATGTCAAAAATCAAATAGTAGCATGAGGGGTATTACATCCTCCCCCCCTAAAATCCGGCTTACTCCTGGAAGCTAGTGAAAAGATAATGATAAGAATCCCTGATACGAGAGGCATCCTCCCAAGTAGCTGAAGCCTCATCATTCGGGTCCCACTGAACCCGCACCTGATCAATCTCTCTGCCTCTGAGGGTAAGTCGCCGACGCTGAAGCACGGCCACGGGCTCGAGTGCCAGCTGCCCATCCTCGACCTGAAGAGCATTCCAATCCAAAACATGAGTAACATCAGGAAAATATGGTCTAAGAACAGAAACATGAAATACATCGTGGATCCGCGACAAACTGGGTGGCAAAGCTAAACGGTAAGCAACAGGTCCAATTCGCTCCAACACCTCAAAGGGTCCAACAAAACGAGGCGCAAGCTTCGAACCCTTTCCGTAACGAATTGGGCTCTTCCGTGGACGCACTCGAAGGAAAACCCGGTCACCAACTGCAAACTGCCGATCAACTCTATGAGCATCAGCATACTTTTTCTGTCTATCCTGAGCAGCTACGAGATGCTCCCGAATGCGAGACACCTGCTGTTCCATATCTCTAAGCATCTCGGGCCCAAGAAGCACCCTATCCTCCAATCGATCCCAACTCAGAGGAGTACGACAAGGACGACCATACAAAGCCTGAAAAGGAGCCATACCAATAGAGCTATGGTACCCATTGTTATATGCAAACTCAACCAAATACAGATAGTCCTCCCAACGTGATTGCTGATCCATAACATACATACGAAGCATATCCTCAAGCACCTGGTTGACCCTCTCAGTTTGACCATCAGTCTCAGGATGATAAGCAGAACTGAAGTTCAATTTCGTTCCCAAAGACTGCTGCAAAGATGTCCACAATGCAGATGTGAATACCGGATCTCTGTCGGAAATGATCCTCCGCGGTATCCCATGCAATCTAACTATATCATTCATGAACACCTTAGCAACATAAGATGCCGTATATGACGATCGAACAGGAGAAAAATGAGCTACCTTAGTCAATTTGTCCACTGTGACCATAATAGCATCATGCCGTCTAGATGACATAGGCAACCCAACAATGAAATCCATAGAAATAACATCCCATTTCCATTCCGGAACGAGGTGAGGCTGTAGCAACCCTGCTGGATGATGATGTTCAGCCTTCACTCTCTGACATTCAAGACATCGAGCCACAAAATCGGCGATATCCCGCTTCATTCCTGACCAAAAATAGAGCGCACGAAGATCCGCATACATTTTCTTAACTCCACTCCTGGGTAGCTGCGTAACGGTGCCCGATGCCCTTCTGCCAAAATCAATGTACGAAGACCCTCTGAAGAAGGTACATACAACCGTCCAGAGAAACGCAAAGCACCATCCGAATCTAGCGAATAGCCAGCAAATTTCCCTTCCAAAACTCTACCTGATTCTACCTCCGCTTTCACCTCTGAGTACCAACTATCTGAAGGAAGGGCTGCAAGAATCTGACTCTTCAAATCCACCTCAAGAGACATTGCAGAAACCTCATGCCTATGCCGACTTAGAGCGTCAGCCACCACATTTTCCTTACCCTGAATATACTTAACCTCAAAATCGTACTCACACAAAAAT
This sequence comes from Sequoia sempervirens, assembly GCA_007258455.2. NCBI lineage: Eukaryota > Viridiplantae > Streptophyta > Pinopsida > Cupressales > Cupressaceae > Sequoia > Sequoia sempervirens. Next base: position 119,527,079 of record VDFB02256132.1, read on the forward strand.
TCCATCCACCTCCTCTGCCTTGCATTCAAATTCGGCTGAGTGAAGATGTACTGCAAACTTCGATGATCTGTATGCAACTCAAACCGATGCCCTAACAAAAAGTGCCTCCATCTCACAAGAGCATGAACCACTGCGGCCAATTCAAGGTCATGTGTGGGATAATTGAGTTCATGGTCTTTTAACTTCCGAGATTCATAGGCAATCACTCTCCCCTCCTGCATCAACACAGCCCCAAGACCCTCCAATGAAGCATCAGTACAAACCACAAAATCACCTGAAGGATCCGGCACTGCCAAAATTGGAGCACTAGTCATTTTCTCCTTAAGGGTTTGGAACGCTAACTGACACTGCTCTGACCAAAGAAATTTATTTCCCTTCCGCTGAAGTGAAGTGATGGGATGCGCAATTCTTGAGAAGCCCTGAACGTACCGCCGATAATACCCAGCTAGTCCCATGAAACTGCGAATTTCTGAGACATTAGTGGGCACGGCCAATCCATGATAGCCTGGATTTTAGCAGGATCAACAGAAATTCCCTCTTCAGAAATCACATGGCCCAAATACTGAACTTCAGTCTTATAAAAGTCACACTTTGCCAAATTGGCATACAACTGATTGTCCCTTAAGCACTGCAAAACCTGCTTTAGGTGCACCTCATGCTCCTCCATAGACTTAGAATAAATCAAAATATCATCAAGAAACACGAGGACGAACCTATCCAAGAAAGTTCGGAATACCCCATTCATTAGACTCATAAAGACTGAAGGTGCATTTGTCAACCCGAATGGCATCACTGTAAACTCATAATGACCATACCGCGTACGAAATGCAGTTTTATGAATATCGGCCTCTGCTATCCGCAACTGATGATACCCTGATTTAAGGTCGATCTTGGAAAATACCTTTGCCCCTTTTATCTGATCAAAGAGATCATCAATCCTGGGAAGGGGATAACGATTCTTTACTGTTACCTTGTTCAATTGCCGGTAATCGATACAAAGGCGGAGAGACCCATCCTTCTTTTTGACGAAGATCACTGGTGCTCCCCACGGAGAGACACTAGGGCGGATAAACCCCTTAGCTAACAATTCTTCTAACTGCAGACGAAGCTCTTGGAGCTCCTGAGTGGTCATCCTGTAAGGAGCCCGAGAAATAGCCTCAGCCCCAGGCACCAAATCAATCCTGAAATCCACCTCTCGCTTAGGAGGCATACCTGGTATCTCACTAGGGAAGACATCCAAAAATTCTGCAAGAAGAGGGTAATCATTCAAAGACAACTCCCGACTATCCTCCGACTCAAGGTCATTAACCGATATAGCAAAGAGCTGACAACCCTACCGAAAACACCTTTTTAACTGCATAGCTGAAATCATTCTCAAAGAGACAGGCCTATGAACACCCACAATTTCCACCTCTTTACCAAAATCATCCATACACCGTACTGCCTTACGGTGACAATCAATCAAAGCACGATGTGAGCTTAGCCAATCCATTCCCAAGACTACATCATAAGATCCAAGGGGAAGAATTCTGAGATCCACCTTAGTCGACAATGCCCCTAACTCTAGCCTACAACCTTGCACAAGCTTCTCGACCTCCACCTTAGATCCCGAAGCTAACTCAACCTGCCACTTTTCGCTTTGCTTTATTGCCCCCAGTTTACATCGCTCAACAACTAAAGGAGAGATAAAAGAATCAGATGCACCAGAATCAAATAGAACTGAAATTTTAAACTTATGTAATGAACCTGTAGTTTCGATGACGGTGCTCTGATGATCCGCCTGCCGATTATCCACTGTTGCGAAGACTCGGTGAGATCTCCCTGCATCTCCTACTGTCGGTTCGGACAATGCTGGTCTCTGACTAAACTCTGAAGCACTCTTTTGAGGACACATCCTAGCAATATGCCCTTGCTGCCCACACGAGAAACATCCAGAACCTCGACCAAAACCTCTTCCCCCGGACGGAGCATTCGATTGCTGGAAACTCCCACGACTAGGTGCGGATTGAAAACTCAGTGCAGGCTGTCCCGAATTGGTACGATTCCGGTTCCGATCCTTGCGAAACTGAGATTGGCCACCTTGATGAGATTGAAAGTTCTTCTGTCTTGACTGCTGCTGCTGATGACTCCCTTTGGAGGGTCCAAAACGACTCTTAGAAGGTCCTGCTGACTGAGTCTGACCCCCTTGCACAACAGCTCTAGGAGCGGGTACACTACCAATCTGTACTCCTACATGACCACCCAAAGCTAAGGCCAAGTTTTCCTCTACCAAACGAGCCTTCTCGACAGCAACCTCCATGGTCTTAGGTTCGAAGACCCTTACACCACCGCTGATGCGTGCGTTCAAACCTCGAACAAAGTGCTGAACCAACATCCCTTCATCATGGCTAATCCCTGCATACTGCTTTAGCTCATAGAAGCGACGTTCATACTGTTCTACTGACATTGCCATTTGCTTAAGATCGTGAAATTCATCTGCCCTGCGCTGCCTCCAATGATCTGAGAGGAAGCGAGCCCTGAACCTTTCCAAGAAAAATTCCCAAGTGACCATACTGATATCCATATGCAACTTCTGTTCCTCAAGCTGCCACCAAGTGGACGCGAAACCCCGCAAATGCATAACAGCACATTGATCCTTGGTATTACTACCGTAGGGGTGCATTGCGAAGCATCGGCCCAAATCAATTAACCAGGTCTCGGCTTCCAACCCTCCTCCAGAGCCATCGAAGGTAGGTGGATGAGTTCTCATCAAATCCCTCATATGACCAGCTAATAAAGCATCCTGATCAACTGAAGCTCCCCTGTGCCTTGGAGACCTTTCTCTTTCCCTCACAACCGGCTGATCCCCATTAGGTCTAGGACCCAATCTATCGAGAAGCTCACCCAGCAGATGTTGCAACTGCCCATCCAACCCCGGCTGATCCGGAATCGGTCCACCATCCGACGGATTGTTCTGAGAATTCTGTTGCTCCTCAAACTCAGGCCCATGAGAACTAGGCGGTGAAGGATTCCGTTGATTGGCCCCACGGCCACCACCTCGGCCTCTACCTCTACCTCTGCCTCTAGGCATGCTTCTGCACAACAAGACAAAGGTACACATGAGCTCAAGAGCTAACACGCAAAGGTTACCTAGCGGACAAAACTACCCAGAGACCCCAGCGTGTGCAACCTTGGCTTTGATACCAAGTTGTAACGCCCGCCGGGCAAGCCCCAAAGAACAAACATCAAAAGAGCACAAATAATTTTTTTTTTTTTTTTTTTAGAGGAAGATAAATAATCATCACATCAATATTAAATGATCATATATAACAACAAAATCAACTATGTCCTTTGGGGCCCCCACGAGATTACGTTGAAAATAGACATTATTAAACATCATTTCATAAAATATCAAAGGAGCTATAATGACATCATAAGATAAGTACATACATAAATTTTATCACAAGATAACCCATAATATATTTCATAGCCAATCAAAATTACAAAGTAAATAATTACATTACATCATCTTTCAATATTGCATCATCCATAAAGTTACATCTTGAATCCCAAACATGTGGGATGAATACAATATACAAGTTATCAACATACAATGAGATCAACTGTAATAAATCTTCAACTGGATAAGATTGAAGCCACGAACGCTGATGGGGAACCCAACGGTGTGCGGAGCACGTTCCACCCGACCACCCCCGTGCTAAGAGGTGACAAAGAAGTAACTCCGACCAAGAATGACAACAAAAGGGTACAACCAAATAAAAAAAAAGTTCCAACATAAATCCATCACACAATACACCAATTAAAAAGAGCAACCAATAACATCAAATCACAATGTCCTAAAGATGCAAGATGATAAACCCAATATAAATGAGATCATACAATACATGCTAAAGATGTAAAACTTCTAAGTCAATTTAAATCAATTCAAACAACAATCTAAATTAATTCTCATACCCCACTTCCAGAGGAACACAATAAAACAACACATGGGCAACTAGGGGAGAGTGTCATCGCATAGTCCTACATGGGTTGTCCTGTGCTCTTCCTCCCAACTGGAGGCGCCGGTCCCATCTATGGCTGTCCTGTGCTCTTCCTCCCAACTGGAGGCGCCGGTCCATAGGGTGACTCATGCGGAGCCGTAGACCTCTCGTGAGGACGAGGCCACAACCTTGCCAACCACGGCCTTCTCAGCCTTCCATTAGTCTGCAGAAGCACTAATGAAGACGAGGCATCCATTTTAAAATCTTGCAATGATATTACTACCCAACCCAACCCTCCTAAGTTAATTATTAGGTTTTCACTTATTTACTAACTCACTCGTGGGTTATCCTGAGCTCTTCCCCTTAAACGGGGCGCCGGCCCCCACGAGGAGCCACTCTCCCTAGAGACCCATCACAACAAGGGGGGTTTGTACCATGCCAAACATAATCATCAAAGTATGACAACAAAGTAATACGCGAGGCATAAACCATCTCGCAAGTAAAATACCATAATAAAATCTCATAATTCGGTGCACCCCATTAATAAAATATAACTCAACAGAATTTCAAGATAAAAAGATATAAACTCAACACACCCAACTTCCTCTGGAAGACTAAAGAGTTACATAAAAAGGGGGTTCCCACATCAAGGAAATAACAATGTCCCAAAACCCAACAATCCAACAAGATTAAATTTCAAAATTAAATAATTAAAAGTGATAACCTATTTAATTCCAAAACAGATTCAAAATAATTTTCTTTCCTAAAATACAATCGTATTACAAACAGAATAAATAAATAATGCTGTTAAATCAGCAATATTCTTTCAAAGTTGAGAATCCTATAAAACAGATTTATTTCTATTTCGCTAATAATTTCATGGAACAAATTTTGCTTTATTATATTTTTTCTAAAAAAAAAAACAAGAAACAGAATCTAACTATACAGATTTATTTTTTTAGATAAAAGTTGAGTTACAGAAAATAAAATATAAATCAAAACAAAATGTCTATTAAGCAGATTAAACAGTATAGATATATTTTCTTCTAAATAACTATTGCATTAACAGAAAAATATCATTTAAATCATAAACGAAACAGAACAATGTATGCATTCATGCCTTTGTTTAACTATCAACTATATATAACAGAATATACTCATCAAAACGAAATTTAATATATATACATATCTGTAGACTGTACATAGAATCGAATAAGATATATATATATACATTTTTTTTTTTTAATCAGAAAACACAGAATAATTAAAGTAACTAAAAAAATATATATATATATATATATATATATATATATATATCCATAGATATATATATATATATACATATATATATATATTTATATATATACATATATATATATTTATATATATACATATATATATATTTATATATATACAAAGATAAATATCCGCACAACAAACAAAATCCGCAGAATAAATAAAAACAAATAAAATTCATATGGGAATTTTATTCCCCACGCGCACAGTCCGGCAATACTTCGCCGCCGGCCGTGGCAGTCTACGGACTGCTCACGGCAGTCCTACGGACTGTCGTGGACAGTCCGCAGGCTGTCCCACGGACCGGTGGCGGGGTGGTGGGTACGGCCAAGGCTGACCCCCCCCACACACAGCCAATGAATTTAAACAAAAAATTTAATACTGTACAAACTTCGGCGGATTAAAATTTTTTTAAAAAAATTTCATAATTTCGAAAATAGATGCATATATATATATATATGCAGAGATCAGGACATTTTTCAAAGAGAAATAGGGAAAAGATATTACTGCATAGTTACTGTGCCAAATTGAAAAAAATAAAAGGACTGTTTTAATAAAATACAGACACAGACCAGAATATCATACCCAGAGATTTACTGGAAATAAAAATTGTCCCTACCCATATGTATATTTTAATATATATATATATTTTTAAAAACAATTTGAGACAGCAACTACTGTTTATTCCCAGATTACACAGAAACCCTTTTTTAATTAACAACAAATCAGAAACCCCAAACAACGATTCAGAAACCCCCAAAGAATTTCATTAAATAAATAACAATTCTAAATTTTCCGATTAAACATTCTTGAATTAACCATAACCCCAGCAGATTTTCTCTCTACAATTATTTAATTTTCATCCCTAAATATAAGTTTCACACACAGAAAGCAATTCCTATTTAACAGAGAATAACAATTATCAAGAGTAGAACCTGGCGTCCTACGCTTGCAACAAACTGTAGAAGCCTTGCCCCCCTCTTGCTGCACTATTTCTTTGCTGCAAATCTTCCAGCAACAGATCCAAAACTTCCTTCCTCTTCCCAATTTCTCCAACACCGAAAAGTACTAAAGACTGAAGAAAATGATTGCAAATAAAATTTTTCCGGCATTCGAACCAAATCCCCTCCAACAAAGAGAAACTCTTAATAAATTTCATGCCCAGAAGACCTTTCAATTCCTCTTCCCGCGAATACCAGAGGTCATAATTCAAAAATCAAATAATATTTTACCCTAATTTCATTTTGATGCTTTTCCCAAATAACATTTTCATTTTCATGCATTTAATTAAAACTAAATAAATTCTAAATTCATAACATAAACTTTTATTTAAACAAATGTATAAATATGCCTCATTTCCACAATTCTTCATTAAATTCAAAAACAACCATTGAGAGATTCCAAATAAATGCAATGCTTTTATTATTTCAAATATTTATTCATTGCCATATTTAATTATTATTTTATGTTTTTATTTTACCAATTACCTAATTATTTAAATTACCACATAAGACCATTCACTACTTTAGATAAATCATATAATCATACAAGGACCAACGTAACCACTCAAACGAATGAGACTACTATGCACAAACCATAAAGATACAAAACTGTTGTCAACTTGGTACGGAGTTACTTTTCATGTCACCTCAAACAATTCAACTTCCTGCCGTTGGGTTGGTTCAATGCTCGCCTAGACCTACCGAAATAGGTGGAATCGAGTCTTATTCCTGCAAAGCCTGCATCCACAAAGTGATATACAATATACATAAAATCAAAGCATTGTGAGGAGGATTCACAGCGTAGCAGGGCACTCGCGAACGAGTGATGCTACCTGTCCCCTCACCAAAACATATCATCATAAAATTTTACACCACATCATAAATTACTATTCTATAGACTATTGCATTCCAAATAACTCCATCAAATGATCATAATAGAATGTCATCACAATATCCATGGCATCATAAGAGCATAGTAATAGTCTAAGCTACCACACATAATAGCAACAGTATCAACCACAAATCACAATGTGCTAAACATAAACCATAGTGAATGTCAAAAATCAAATAGTAGCATGAGGGGTATTACAGAGAAACTTGGTTGAGAACGAAATGGGTAAAAAGTTAAAATGTGTCATATTTGATAATGGTGGTGAGTACTACAAAAAATATTTTGAAGATTATTGTTCCTCTAATGGTATTCGTAGGAAGAAAATGGTTCCAAGGACTCCATAGAAAAATGGATTGGCCGAGCACATGAATAGAACAATAATGGAGCATGCACAGAGTATGAGATTGGATGTTGGGCTGCATTTAAACATGTGGGAGGAGGGTGTAAACACTATTGTTTATTTAATTTTAATAGAGGTCCCTCTAATCCTTTGGGTTGTGGTATTCTAGAGGAAGCATGGATAGGTAAGAAGGCGAGTTATTCTTTTATCAAGACCTTCAGTTGTGAAGCATTTGCACATGTTGATTTTAAAAATAGAGTCAAGGTTGATGAAAAATCAAAGAAATGTATATTTGTTGGATATGACATTAATGAATTTGGTTATAGGCTTTGGGATTTTGAAAATCAAAAAATTGTGAGAAGCAGGGATGTCATATTCAATGAGAAAGTTTTGTATAAAGATCAGTTGTAATAGCATGAGAAGAAAAAAAATGATTATGCAGTGTTGGATGATACTCCAAAAAATTGTGCTCCAATGGTTCCTCATGCTCCACAACAATAGCAACAAAAATTACTACAAACTCCAGTGAATTTTAGATGATCTTCAAGGATAAGTAGGCCTGTGGAAATATTTTTTCCCTCTTTGTATTCTATTTTATTAACTGATGCTGGTGAATTGGAATGTTATGATGAAGCTATGCAGGTGGATACCAAGGTTTAGTGGGAGCATGAAATGGAAGAAGGAATGGACTCCTTGCTAAAAAATTAGACTTGGGAATTATGCAAGTTTCCTGTAGGTAAAAAGGCTTTACTAAACAAATAGGTTTATATGCTAAAAGAGGAGGATGGAGGTAAGAAAAGGTTTAAAGCTAAGTTAGTTGTAAAGGGATTTGCACAAAAAAAAGGAATTGATTTTGATGAGATATTTTCTCTAGTTGTTAAACTGACTTTTATTCGTATTGTTTTAAGTATTGTGGCTATTGAATATTTTCATTTAGAACAACTTGATGTTAAAATAACCTTTCTCCATGGTGATTTGGAAGACGAAATATATATGGAACAACCACAAGGATCTGAGGTCAAAGTTAAGGAGAAACTTGTGTGTAGATTGAAGAAAAGTTTATATGGCTTGAAGCAAGCACCTCAACAATGGTATATTAAATTTGATAGCTTTATGGTTGAGCATGGCTGCAATTAGTGCAATTCAGACCATTGTGTTTACTTTAAGAGGTTAGATGATGATAGCTAAATTATTTTATGTTTATTTGTTGATGATATGCTTGTAGCAGGGTCTAACATGAATCACATAAAGGAGTTAAAACAATAGTTATCAAATTCATTTTCTATGAAGAATTTGGGGGCAGAAAAGAAAATCCTTGGTATGAAGATTACAAGAGATAGGAAAAATAGAAAATTATTTTTATCTCAGGCTGATTATGATGAAAAGGTGTTGCAGAGATTTCATATAGAGAATGCAAAAACTGTCAGCACACCTTTGCCTAGTCATGTCAAATTGACTAAGGATATGTTAAGACACAAGAGGAGGAAGAAAAAAATTCCAAGGTACCATATGCTTCAACTGTAGGTAGTTTAATGTATGCCATGGTATGCACAAGACCAGATATTTCACATGTCGTAGGAGTTGTTAGCAGGTATATGAGTCATCCTGGACTTGAGCATTAGAATACAATAAATGGATTCTTAGGTATTTGAGAGGGACATCCAATAAATGTTTATGTTTTGGGGGCTCTAATACTGATTTAAAAGGCTATTTTGACTCAGATTTGGCAGGAGATGTAGATACTAGGTAGAGTACCATAGGCTATGTATTTATAGTTGGTGTGATAGCAGTGAGTTGGATTTCTTGGTTGCAAAAAGTGGTTGATTTTTCCACCACATAGGCAAAGTATGTTGTTGCAACAGAGGTAGAAAAGGAGATGATATGGCTATAACTTTTCATGGAAGAGTTGGGAAAACAACAGGCTAAATTTTACTTTTTTACATACAACCAAAGTGCTATAAATCTTGCAAATAATTTTTCCTTGCACTCTGAAACCAAACACATACAATTGAGATATCATTTCATTCAATCAGTGTTAAAGGATGGATAGGTAAAGTTGAAAAAGATACATACAGATGCCAATCTAGTAGATATGTTTATGAAGGAGGTGATAAGGGAGAAGATGACCTCCTCTTTAGCTTTGGTTGGCCTTCAAGGTTGAATTCAAATATAATAGTGCAGTAGGGTCCAAGGTGCTTATTTCTAGTGGGAGTTGTAAGTGCAGTGGTGTCGTCGAGGATCAATCTCCAAGTGAGAGATTGTTTGGTATGGAGCCTAATTAGTCTCCAAGTGGGAGATTGTTGGTTTGTGGAAATTGATCATGCTATACTATACACTCTTCATGTATCCTTGCTAGGTTCTAGGGTCAGGTTGGGCCCTAGGTGGGGGTTTGGGGGCGACAACCCAGAGAAATTTTTTTCTCCTACTTTTTCACGTTGTCACTAAAAAAAGAAAAATCACCAAATAATTTTTTTTAAAAAACTGACTTTGTAGAATGCTAGTCTGGAAGCTTCTAGAAGCTTTTTATAAGGGGTTGGGATGGGAGTTGCAGTATGAGAAGAGGGAATTATTGTGAGATTGTAATAAGTTTTACACTAGATAATAAAATCATTGGATGCTTGTGGTTTTGTGGATGTAGCCCAGATTGGGTGAACCACGTTAAATTCTTTGTGAACTAATTTTCTATGTGGTTTCTATTCATCTATTTTATTGATAAAATATACATTTAATTGTTAGATATCTACCTTCTAAGTTCCCTAACAACACACTCCTTGTTTCTCCCTCCTTATCTGATATCCTGATATCTTTGTCTTTCTCTCACACACACACTCCCTATTTCTCTCCCTACCTTTCTCTATCTCTATCTCTCTCTCTCTCCCTCTCTCTTTATTACTTATCTTTATCACCTCCTTTATCTCTCTTTCCCCTCTATCTATATCTACCCATCTCTCATCCTCTCTCTCTATATCCCTCTTTATCTCTCTCTCTCTCTCTCTCTCTTATATATCACTTCCTATGTCTTTATCTTTCTATCTCTCCATCTCCCGCTCTCTTATTGTCTCCCTCTTTCTAGATCTATTTCATCCTCTCTCCTCTCTCTCCTCTCTCTCCTCCTCTCCTTCCATCTCTCCCTCTCTCTATGTATCTATCTCTCTCTCATCCCCTCTATATTTCCAAGTTATATATATATATATACATATATATACATATATCCTTTCTATCCTTGTGTCTCCTTCTTTGTATCCCTATCAATCCCTCTCTCTCTCCCATCTCCCTATTACTCCCTCTTTTTATATCTCTCTACTTATTTTTCCTCTCTTTATCTCTCTCCCTCCCTATCTATTTATATATCCATCTATTTCTCTCTCATTCATACACACATAAACACTCCCTATTTCTCCCTCCTTATCTTTATCTCTATCTCTATCTCTCTATCTTTCCCCCTCTATCTCTCTCTAGACCTCTCTCTATTACTTGTCTTTGCCACCTTCTTTTTCTCTCTCTTTCCCCCTCTATCTCTATCTCTATATCTCTACCTCCCCCTCTCTATCAATATCTCATTATATCTACCTACCTTTCTTATTCACTCCATCTCTCATGCTCTATATCACTCTCTCTATCTCCCTCTCACTCCTCTCTCTATCTATTTCTATCCATATCTCTCTTTCTGAATGTTCCTGTCTCCATCTATCTCTCTCCCTATCTCGCTTTATCTCTCTATATCTCCATCCATCTATAATCACTACCTCTCTCCATCTCTCCCCTTCTCCCTCTCTCTTTCACTCCATGTCTCCTTCCATATCTCCTACTCTAGCTCTTATATCCATATCTTTCTCTACCTCCATATCCCCATCTCTTTATCTCTTTCCCTATCTATTTCTATTTCTTTATATTTCCCTCTATCCCCCCTTGTATCTCTATCTCCTAATATCTCCCTCCCCCTTCCTCTCTCTCTCTTATTTTCTCCATCTCTCCTACTCTATATCTCTATCTCTTTATCGCTCTCTCTATCTCTCTTGCTCCTTTCTCTATCTATTTCTATATATATCTCTCTACCTCTATCTCCTTTTCTCTCTCTATCTCTCCTGATATTTCTCTATATCTCTATGACTCCCTCTTTCAATATCACTCCCTCTCTCCCTATTTCTCCCTCCCCTCTCTCTCATTCACTCCATCTCTCCCTTCATCTCTCCTATTCTACCTCTCTCTCTATATTTCTAACCATATCTTGGGTATGTGTAGGATCATGATGGGCCAAAAAGTGGCAATATGATGGGTATTTGTAGGGTATGTGGCTGACGAATTTTTTTTACCCAAAATTGATGAAATGAAAAGGGTTTGTAAAGGAGATTCTCAACTTTCCACCAATATAAATTATGCTTTACTTTGAATTTAATAAATAATTATTATTCATTTTCTATTTGAATTACGAGTAAAGTCCTGATTGATAGGCTGATTGAAAAACATCTATAGCTTTCAAATGGTATCACATTTTTAGAATCCAAAACATGCATCACATTCTATGCTTCACATACTATAGGATTAAAAAAAGAAAAATTAAATTTCATGAACTTTTGACCAAGTTAAGGTGGTCAGACATATGAGTTTTTATAATTTTTAAAAGTTGTAATAAAAAATTCACAATTAATTATTTACTTGGAAAAAAATTGCAAGAAAATGTGCATCACATTTTGACATGATTCCTCTACTTATGTCTAAAATCTTATGAAAAAATATTATCATTTTATTATGGTTAGGGTGGTCAGATAGACACCTACTTATTTTTTTCCTAAAATTTAAGTACTACTGCATTGAAATTTCAAATTTTCACCAAATAAATTTAAAAATAAAATAAACCTATTAGTTTAGAAACTACATTTAATTTACTACAGATTCTATTCTTACATATTTTTGAAATAATATAGATAACTTATTCAAATTTTTATGTCAAGTTGTCTAAGTCTGTTTTTTTCTTTTTTTTTGCCACTTGAGGACCTATTTTCTCCATGATGATCTTGCACATAGCCTCTTTCTTTAACTATATCTCCCTATCTCCCTATCTCTCTATCTATTTTACTATCGTTGTCTATCTCTCTATATCACCCTCTATCTATATCTCTCCCTATCTCTATTTTCCTCTATATATTGAGCGCTATCTCTCCCTCTCTCCCAACTCTTCTCTCTCTCCATCCTCTACCTATCTCTCTCCCTCTCTCACCCTCTTCTTTCTCTCTCTCCTTTACCTATTTCTCCCTCTCTCTCAATATTTTATATCTCCCTCCCTTGCTTCCTCCCTATCCCCTCTATCTATCTCTCTATCTCTACACACACACACACACTATATATATATATATCTCTTTATCTTCCCATAAATCTCTATCTCTCCCTCTTTCACTCTCCCTCTCTCTATATTCCCCTCTCTCCATCTCTATTTTTTAATCTCTACTTATCTCTACTTTTATGCCTATATCTATCTCTCTACCTCTCCCCATCTCCATATATCTCCTTATATCTCTATCTCTCTACACTATATCTCAACATTTATATCTCTCCCGAGCTCTATCTCCTTATCTCTCCCTTCGCCTCTCTCTATCTCTCTATCTATTTAGATCTTCCTCTTCCTCTATCCCTCTATCTTCATCTCTATCTCTATCTTCCTCTTTGTCCCTCTATATCTAGACATGTTTCCCTCTCTTTATCCATCCATCTTGAGCTACCTCTCTCTCTCCCTCTACTTCTTCTTAGACTTGTATACCTATATCGCCTTACCTCTCTATCTCTATCTCAATATTTTTTCTCCATCTCTCCTATCTCTATCTCATTATCTCTCCCTCTCTCTACCTATCTCTATATATCAATTCCTCTCTATATCTCCCTCTCTCTCCCTCTTTATATATTTGTTTCTTCCATCTTTATCTATCCGCCTGTCTTTATCATTCTCCATATCCATCTCCATCTCCATATGGGCATCTCCATCTCCATATTCATCTCTATCCCTATCTTTATCTCCTCACCCATCTCTCTTCCTTATTCTTCTCTCTTTATCTCTCCCCCAATCTCTCCTCTCTCCCTATTGCAAAAAAATTGTGATCCTACTGATAATGTAGCTTGATTATCTTCTTGATTCAAAAGTTTTGTTTCAATAATGTTTGGATCCTTGTAAGTGGATGCATATTTGATTTGAAGCTATCACTTATCCATTGAGAATTTTTTTGTACAAATGACATCATTTTCTAAATTGCCTACAAATTGACCTCATGTCCTATGCAATTGTATGCAAAAAATAAACCTTTTTTTCATAATTAACCTTCCACACCTCTTTGGCATACCCATTGCACACCAAGGTGTGATTGCTAGTTAAAGTATGTAATTACGGAAAAGGGTCCCCCTAACTTGGCCTTGATTTATTGTTGTAATATGCCTAACATATTCACATTAGGTCTTGGACCCTTGTGAACTAAATGAGCTTATCAGTGCCTTGTTTGAAGTGTTGTAAAGTGTTGTAACATAATTTTACACTTTTATAGGGTTTTATTTAATAATTGTACTTCTTTATGCTTTAATGGGCCCTATTTTTCATCTACAAGCTCCATTTAATGCATCCTTTTTAGGATAATGGGTATGTGCATGATCATGATGGGCCAAAAAGTGGCAATATTATGGGTATTTGTAGGGTATGTGGCTGATGACTTTCTTTTTACCCAAAATTGATGAAACGAAAAGGGTTTTTAGAGGAGATTCTCAGCTTTCCACCAATATAAATTATGCTTTAATTTGAATTTAATAAATAATTATTATTCATTTTCTATTAGAATTATGACTAAAGTCTTGATCGATAGGCTGATTGAAAAACATCTATAACTTTCAAACAATGTCACATTTTTTTAATTTGAAACATGCATCACATTCTATGCTTCACATACTATAAGATTAAAAAAGAAAAAATAAATTTCATGAAGTCTTGACCAAGTTAAGGTGGTCAGACATACGAGTTTTTATATTTTTTAAAAGTTGTAATAAAAGATTCATAATTAATTATTTACTTGGAAAAAAATTACAAAAAAATATGCATCACATCCGGACATGTGTCTTCTACTTATAATAAAATATTATAAAAAATATTATCATTTTATTATGGTTAGGGTGGTCAGACAGACGCCTACTTATTTTTTCCTTGAAATTTAAGTACTACTACATTGAAATTTCAAATTTTCACCAAATAGATTTTATTCATTTTTAAATAAACCTAGTATTTTAGAAACTACATTCAATTTTATAAAAATTATATTCTTACATATTTTTGAAATAATATAGATAACTTATTCAAATTTTTATGTCAAGTTGCCTAACATTGATTTTTCTGAATTTTTTGCCACTTAAGGGCCTGTTTTTTCCATGATGATCCTGCACATACCCTAATCCCAACACAAATCAACACCCAATCATAATTTAGGTGTTTGAAGCTTGAATGGCCCAGATTTAGTAATCATAAACTCATTCACCACCTTGGACAAATGAGTCCTACCAAGATTTTTTTGGTCCCAAGCTTGGTTTCACATCTTTCTAAGCATTTTTAAAAATGACCCCAAAAATTATGCCTGGTGGGACTCATTTTCCACGTTGGGAAAATGAGTCTCATGTGGCCCAAAATAAAAACTAATTCAAATTTCTAGCGGGGTTTTATCTTCCTAGATCTGATGTCGGCTTATAGTGTTGTAATTTCAAGAATTCTTGCATAATTGGGTATAAATACAAGTTTCTTTCTCTCATTTTAACCCCAAGCATTCAAGTATTTATCCTTATAGAAAATTTGAGTTCACAAGTGTTTACAAGAGCATTCAAGATCATTCAAGGGAAGATTATCAAGAATTCTAGAGCACTCTTCAAGCATCAATCATCATGTCAAGGATTTCATGCATCATGTTTGTTTTTGAACTAACAATTTTGATGTAGGGTTTTATGATTTAAGCAAGCATTTCATTCAAAATCTATCACCTTCAACAAGATTCAAGATCTACATCCATTGGAGCCATCTCACACATGTTTACAACACTTGACTGATAGGGTTTTGTGAGTTGCAACATCTTATTTTGTTCAGGTATGTGCAAGATCATCATGGAAAAAACAAGCCCTTAATGGCAAAAAAAATTAGAAAAATTAGAGTTAGGCAACTTGACATAAAAATTTGAATAAGTTATCTATATTATTTCAAAAATATGTAAGAATAGAATTTGTAGCAAATTGAATGTAGTTTCTAAACTACTAGGTTTTAAAAAAAAAAATCTATTTGGTGAAAATTTGAAATTTCAATGCAATAGTACTTAAATTTGGGAAAAATAAGAAGTAGGTGTCTATCCGACCAACCTAACTACAATAAAATGATAATATTTTTTATAAGATTTTAGATATAAGTAGAGGACTCATGCCTCGATGTGATGCATATTTTTTTGTAATTTTTTTCCAAGTAAATGATTAATTATGAATTTTTTATTACAACTTTTTTAAAAATATAAAAACTCGTATGTCTAACCACCTTAACTTGGTCAAAACTTCATGAAATCCAATTTTTCTTTTTTTAATCCTATAGTATGTGAAGCATAGAATGTGGCACATGTTTTGGATTCAAAACATGTGATACCATTTGAAAGCTATAGATGTTTTTCAATTAGCCTATCAATCAGGACTTTAGTCATAATTTGAATAGAAAATGAATAATAATTACTTATTAAATTCAAAGTAAAGCATAATTTATATCAGTGGAAAGCTAAGAATCTCATTTAAAAACCCTTTTCATTTCATCAATTTTGGGTGAAAAGATAATTTTCAGCCACATACCCATCATATTGCCACTTTTTGGCCCATCATGATCCTGCACATACCCGTTCATTCATCATTCTCCATTCCTATTTCATTATATTTTAAGGTTTGATTACCAAAATGGGGTTTGACCACAAAAAACCCTTATCCACTAACCCAACAACATTTTTCCCTCTCCTTTGTGCGTGATTTGTAGGTCTAGGTTGTAGATTTCCTAAGCAAGATTGGAGAAAAGTTGTCAAATCATTCAAAGCTGTCAAAGTTGTCATCAAGCCTTTGAGAACATTGGAGAAAACCTCCAGGTTGCAAATTAGGGTTTCGAACCCGAAAATCAATCAGGAAGGAAAAAGAAGATAGAGAAGAGCAGGATTAGACTTTAAAGCTTCAAAAAACCACAACTGGACTAATTCATCACTTCTAGCGAATGAGTCCCAATTTAAGTCAAAATTCAAATTTTTACATATTCAGATACCCATTTGGCAGATTCCTATTCCTATATAGAAACCTAGATTATGGACTGATTCACCCAGCTTGGAAAATGAGTCTTACTCAACATTAAAGTCAAATTTTCCAGTGTTTCAAACCTCCATCTAGACATTTTCAAATTTTCAGGTGCACACATTCCTTTTTGTAGCTTTTTGTTTTGTTTCATTTGCATTTATAGGTCATTTAGTGTTACTTTACATTGAATTAGGGTTTTGCATTTCATCTTACATTATAACTTGCATTGCATTAGTATTTCCAAGTTCTTACTTGGTGGTGAACCCCTTATTAGTTTTCATTCAACCCCTAGGATAGCCCTCTTGCAAAATCTCTTTCTCCTTTGCATTGAGATCTCAAGGGTTATCCTTGAATGAAATTGGAGAAGTGGGTGTGCCCTATGTCCTAAAACCACATGATAGCACCATACCACTTTTTCATCATTTTAGAGTATATACCAACATACATCATCTTAGACACTATCTTCAATTGCTAATCCAAATCACGCACATCATTTCACATTAGGGCATGATTGGAGGAGAATAAATTCATAAGTAGTAATCTCCCAAACATAGTTTCTATCCACCACCCTATATTGGAATAAGTAAAATGGGTTGAGACACATCTATTATAGTTAATTCCTTATTAGTTTAGTTCCACAAGTCAAGGTTATATTCTATGTGTGAGGAAAATTTTGTAATTGCAAAGATAAATGAACCACACAAAGCTTTTTTTTGGATGCATGATTCTAATCTAGAATAAAGAATAGGTAGTATACAAATTTTGAGAAGTTTGTTTAGACAAGACCTTATTTTTTAATATATTGACAAATCAATTCATAATATCTTTTGCAATATATTCCTTCATTTAAAATATAAATAAATATTACAATAAATTTATTTTTACAATTTATTCTAATTCTAACTTTAATATTAAAATATTATTATTTAAATATTTATTCTAATTATATAAAAGTATTATTTTTTACTTATAATAACATCTATGAATCAACAACTCATGTTTTGATTCTCATCGTATTCTTTTTGTTATAGTAGTAAATAAAAACAAAACTAAAACTTGCATCCAAAGGAGGTTCATGGATTACGCCATAGAAAATTATATGTATGTTAATATGTTAAGAGAGTTTGTGTTTATGTATGGATGCGCTGCAAATTCTAGTTGCATGTAGCTGGATTAGACAATTAATATTAAATGCTAAATAATGGAACAAAATAAACATAGAAAAATTTAGATTTTTTCCTTAAAGAAATTAAGTAAGATTATGAAATATTTGAAAACTAAAGCAATACAAATGAAAAAAGTAAGTTTTCATCAAATTGACAAGAAACACTGCAAATGAAAATGGAATGTTCCCATCCAGTTGTCAAATCAATATTTATCTAGCTTTTATGTGATATGTGAGATTTTGAAAGCTTTTACCTAATATTTTGGAGGCTGTTTGGTAACTGGTTTATTATTAAATAACAATTGAAACTTGTTTTCAGAGGACTCAACAGCGATTGATTTACAGACGTGAGACTTGTTTCATACTCAAATTTCACACTACATGTAGGCTAGGGAAGAAGACCCAATTGTTGTGCACCCTAACTTCACACTTCTAATTATCCTACGTGAAAATTTCAAATCACTCCCAAGTTTTTTCAGCAACGTACTTGACAAGTCCCCTGCTTATAGCTTTCATTTCAGGGTCACATCATCAAATATGATGCCACATTGGCATGCTTTTTGTCAAGATGTAGTTGACCAATACTTGTGCATTCACGTCATGGGTAGTTGAGCGCTGATGTGGCATCACATAATTGATTGGCTTTTAGATCAAAAGAATACATTTTGTTTAATTATGGATAGTCATATCACAACTATTGATCATTATATAAACAACTACTATTACAACTATTGCACGTTATATAAACAACTACTATCAGAACTATTAAAACATGCTCAACTACTAGCTCCTCTCCCTATCGACTAATAAAAATACCTTTCAACAGTAAAGCATTGGATTCTCATAGTTGTTGAAAGCATTGGATTCTCATAGTCGCCGAGGAGGATAATACTTCATTTTTGCAAAACGATTGATAGCAACCCGTGAGCTTTCGCTTTCGTTCCGTTGGACTAATTTCACAGGGCAGCTTCAAAAGTCCAGCTGGGGCGGCCCACACGTTTCTGCCGCGATTGGACTGTAGAATAATGTTAATACATCTCGTTCATAGTTGTAATAATCGAAATCAAGTGATTGATAAGCACGGCTCTTATTTCCTGGTGACTCTAATCTAGCCATTCAATTCTGTAGAAAAATAATTTTTTATGTTTCTTTGCTTGTTGGATACGTTGCGCCATGGAGTTTTGAGGGTCAAAATTTACGTATCCTAGTGTTGCATTTCAAAGGGCTCAGAGACACGGTCCGTGGCAGACAAGTTAATTTGAACACATTTCCAGTTAGTCAATAGGTTTGAAAACAAGATTTAGTCACTGTTAAATTATTGTTAAATTATCAGAAAATTAATTTTAACTGCTGGTAAATCTATGTCATTTAATATTAAAATCTTTCAAAATATCATGTGAAATTTTTAAAAAATTAAAATCAAATAATATCCAATTTCTATAAAGAAAATATCTAGATTTATCTTTACAGGAAAAATCTATTGGTGTAATCCTTGAACCTTTTTTAGATGCAAGTGCTAGTATACTAGGGAGAGAGGGTCAGTAGTTATGTTGGATTCAATTGTTGTGATAGCACTTTTGGTTATAATATTCAATCTTGTTACATATTTGTACTATATATTGTCAATAATGAGTCTACATGTAAATCAAAAATTAATAAAATGTTGGTCAAGATGGACCCATACTTGAACACATGAGAACCTATGAATGTTATATAAAAAAAGACATAAATACATTCAAATTAACAAGTGAAATAAATAGATTTTTTGTTTCAAATAAAATATCATAACTATCCCTATAAGTGTGTCATCTATAACATAAGGTGCCAATTTAAACAAATATTGTTGTCATAGTGAAAAATATTATTCTAATGTGTACAACTATTGGGGTAACAATATATATGCATTGAAGTATTTCATATTAATAGTTTGTCCTATCACAAATATAAAAGGTGAACACAATAAAAACCTTGTATTTTCCTATGAAATATGAAGGATTGTCAAAAAGTTTTAGTCTTCAACTATTGGTCCATTTATATTGGATATATGTTGTTTTTATAACAACAAATAGTTTTTTGTGTTAAACTATTGGTCCATTTGTGTTGGATATAAAAGTTAGAGATAAAAAGATTATCAGTTACCAAAAGGTATTGTGATCATTTAGGTTGCGTATATGTTATATTTCATATAAGAATGTGATATTGTGCCAAGAACAAATGATATTTTTTTGTTCAACTACCATGGATACTATGATTAAGTTTTGGTCAAATCTTTAAAAAGTCAATTTTAGGACACTTCTCACTGTACGTGTTGATGTGACAAGTTGTGTGATGAGTCATGCCATCAAACCTTAGTTATAGATAGATAAGAGGCTAGTTCACATTTAAAAAAAATGGAGGTGCTACGATATTCCATGCAACTACTACATGCTCGCAAAGTTAGCTTACACAACTACTGGTCCCTCTCCCCTAGCAATCGATGGTGTGATGACCATTTTTTAAATGTTAAGTAATATTTTACAATTAATAATCTCTTAGATTATAATTTATTTTTTTATTTTTTTATTTTTTTTATATAATTGTATATATGATTGGATGTATAGGTTTAAAGACATACCATAATTTTTAAAATAAATCATAGAAATTGTTAGATATTTTTCTATTTGTTCAATCCACTAAATCATATCACATTTTATTTTGAAATTCCTTAAAATTTAAAGGTTTTCAAGTTTCACTAAATCATAGATATCTATTGTGGCATTCAAATCTTAAATAAAACTAAAATACTATTTAAAAGAATCAATTACTTATACATACATGGTAAGATTGCATAATACAACATTGTGTGTATATTATTTTGTATCAATTTTGACAAAAGATTTACACTTGCTGATTTTCTAATAGTTACATAGATGTTTCTAATTATTTTGCATTTCTAAATGTATATCCTAAAAATTTGACAAAACCAATAAAGAGAAGAGAAAGTATTGAAAATGATCCAATTAACCAATGTTGGACTTTTATTGGGAGATTCCCAACCTAGATTTGAAATGAAATGAAATCTTTAATTGAAAAATATTGACATGATAATAAAAGTGTATCATCTAATTTTAGAGATGTTTTAAAACTAAAAGTGGGGTAAAAAAAATTATGATTCTCATACAAAACATCTATTAAACGTGACTCAAATAAAATTTTATAAAAAAAGTAGATGATTTGCTGTTATAAAATATTATCATAAGTCAAAGATCATTTGAGAAATGTAAACAATGGTATGTAAAAATAAATAAACAATGAATCTCTTGTTGTTGTAAAACTCGTGCACAATTTCATTATTATTATGATGTTTTTTGATACACTAGTTGTACTTTGCATACTAACCATTGAATTATTCAAGAATGTGGTATTAATATGCCACCAAAAACAATCAAGGAGTTTATAGCAAGTTAACTTCATGAAACACCCAATGGACACTTATTTTATTCAAAAACATGTATTTTTGGACAATACAATAGATGTGGTAACCTTTCATTGTTATGTGAATGTATACATGAAAGTATTTCATATGATTTTGGACAACAATTAATGAATTTGAAATGATTTTAAAATGTTGAATAGTATTTAAAGGATGGAAAATTGAAAAGTGTTATGAGTTGCTAAAAAAATAGTGTGTATGCATTCATCAAAGAATTTAAGGATAAGATTATGTTCAAATATGTGAAACAATCCTAATATACTTGGTGGTTGTAGCATTGTAAATTATGCTTCCTGAGGGTGAAAGTACAATTCTACGCTCTATTTGGTGCTCACTTTGGTGTCCACTCCCCTAGTTAATTTTAGGACCAATTCTTAGCCTTGACCTTACCTTCCAACTCAAGAGAATGTGGTAATACTGCCCTAAAACACCTTTTTGATGACTTTATGCCCTTAAAACTTTGAAAAATGCTTGAATAAGTCAAGGGACCACAAACTTATGATCCATGCTTTGATGAAAGAAAAAATGTGAATAGGGGCAATGGGCACCCTAGTCCTGACATTTTTCTCAAAAAAGCAGGTCAAAATTTAGGGTCAACCTTTGTTAAGTGTGTGACATGATCTCAATTTTCACATTTGGGTGGTAAAATATTCTCAAAATTCAAATTTAAATTTTTTGGCCTACACCTAAGGTTATTCCTATGTTTTCTTATTTAAAAATGAAACTTTACAACATAAGAGATAATACAAAAAATATTACAGTGAATCTTTGCCAAAATTGACATCCTATTTTATAGAGTTATGAATAAGTTTTCATATTTATGTGATTTTATTATGATGATCAAGAAGCTTGAAGAAAGTTGAAGAACACATTGTAATCTAGGGCTTGTGAATTGCTTTGGCATCTCTCAAGTACATTAGGGCCTAATATCAATGGGTTCTCACCTTCAAAATTTTATCACATTTCTACCCTAAATGAGGTATTTTGCTGCATATGATTTTCCTTGAGTATTTGACTTTCTCCTGTGTTAGATCTTGCATATCCTTGATTGTTTCATATAGGAATCCAATCTAACACACTTGAGTAGGGTTTTATCAATTATTTTAAATGTCACTACTTGCCACAACCTTAGACACACTTAAGGTTCAAAGCACGTACTTTTAACTATTATCCAATTGACTATTCATGGAGGTATAAATACCAAAATAGGGGTTTGAACAAGGAAAAATCCTATATAGCCACCCTTCCCCTCTTTGTCAGCGTTTTTCAGGTTTACGTATGAAGGTGAAGGATTTTAGGACACAATTGAGTAGTGTATACCTGCAAATTTCAGAATGTGATTCAAAGTTCTCAAAAACATAGAACTAGGGTGCCCAATGCTCCTTTCCTATTTGTTTAGGCTCTAATTTCTATGAGTAGAGCTATAATTATTTTTTCAATTTCTTCTTTCATCTAGATGCAAATTATTTGCATTTTTAGATTAGGGTTTTATATTAATTACCATTAATTAGATCACATTCAATCAGTATTCGCTCTTTACAACAAAGGAAAAAAACCTTGGAAGATTTTTAGATTAGGGTTTTATATTAATTACCACTAATTAGATCACATTCAATCAGTGTTCTAATGCTAAGTCTACTAGTTAGATATAAGATCTCCTTTTGCACTTAATACTGGCTTGATGAATAATTTCACACATGTAAAAATAAATTTCTATTTGGAACTATACTATCAGTGGTTTACTTCTTAGAAAACTATATAATCCTAGATTAAATTCAATCTCAGTATTATAATTTAGTATGTGTAGCCATCCTTGTTCATATTGTTTACAAACATGTAGATGATAATACAAAAGATGATATATTTTTTTTGATATAGTATTATTTTTGTTTGAGTGATAACCAAATACACTCATCAGATTTTATGCATATTTGTTTCAAAATATTTTATGAAATTATAAAAGAAATAGAATTATAGATGGAAAATATCTCATATGGTTAGATAACTATATAGGATAATTCATAAATGCTCAAATTTTTTATTGGCTACTTATGGCTCATAAAAAAACAATATCCAACATATGTGGAGTTTTTTTTTTAAGTTGGACATGGTAAAGGAAAACATGACTAAGTTGGAGCATGTGTGAAAAGAGCTCTTGCTAGAGAGAAACTAAATTTTGAGGTTGTAGTAAAGTTTAAAGATGTGCGTGCAATTTTGGATTAGTGTAAATAAAAATTATTTATAGGATCAAGTAAGAACTCTACAATTTGATGATTCTTTTGGTTAGTTGAAGAGGAAAATATTCTTACTCAACATGATTGTGAGACAATTAGTTGATCAACATAATGGAATTCATTTAAGAGTTCATATTCAAGCATGTGGACTATATGGACTAGGGAGCTTGCTTGTTTTTTGTTAATTTTACATTGAAGGCGAGTGGGAAGCCTGTGAAAATATAACATGGGTCAAAGAATTGAAACAAAGATCCTTGACACTTAAAAAGACATATGATCAACACGAAACAAAATTTGAAGACGATAATCAAGTGTTTGTATTAGATGACTATGATCATGTTTTAGACCATGTACAGGAAGGTAAATTAATTCAATATCTAATTTTATTACATTATTTTATATATAATTATATATGTATGCATGTATTTATGTGAATTATATGTCACCCTTTACTAAATTTAAGAGTGTTTTGTAGGACATTTATATGTTGTTATTGCACTTGAGGGTAATGAAGAGGAAAAAAAGTATTGGTTGGTTGATGTGTTGAGACAAAGCATAAGTTGTTACATCTTAGAGTAGATGATGATAAATATGAATATCCAACAGGTTATGTGGTTGGTTTTAGCACTTTTCTATAGAAATATCTAATAATAAAGAATGTTTTTCTTGCATTTGAATATTAAGAAATACATAAGATTATACACAACTCACATTTGGTTGTGGCAAAAAATATATAAGTTGTTAGATATCAAGTGACGCCTAATAAAAATTTATCAAAATTTTCTATGAAAGAACATGAGATAATTATAGGTGTGTTACAAAAAATAGAGGATTTACATTGTATAATGGAATAAATTTGCAGGTATGTATATAGTTGTATATATTTAATTGATAGTTAATGTATAGTTAATTAATTTACTATTGTTCCTCAAAAAAATGTAAGTGGTTGCATGTACCCTTAATCTATCTTCTTAGCTCTTCATAATCCATCTGCTTACCTCCTCTTAATCCATCCTCTTACCTCCCCTTAATTCATCTCCTAATTATAATTAATTTTCTCACATGACTTAAGAGTTAGGGCCTATGTTTCTATAGTTAATTTATTTACTTATATTCATTATAATTTTTATATCATTTTTGTTTCAAGTCTCCTACAACTAGATGCCATTTTTTACTACAACTTGTGCATTCAACTTTTGATAACATATTAGAAATTTTTTGATATGGTACACATCACTTGAATGTAATAAATTTCTAGTATAATTAAATATAATTAAATTTAGTATAATTTTCTCACATGATTTGGAGTTAGGGATCATGTATCTATAATTAATTTAATTGTGTTCATTACTTTTTTTCATTTTTATTTTAAGTCTCAAACAAGTAGATGGCATGATTGTTACTACAAGTTTTTATCATATATTACATCATTTTTTTAGTTTAATGTTTAAACTTTGTAGATCAAGAGTATATATTAAGGGCCTTGTATATTGAATTCCTAATTCTAAATAACATAGTTGTTAAAGCCTTATTGGTGTTGGACCTAATTTTTTTATATATGAACTATAATAAATTTATACATTTTAATGTTGGTGGAAGAATTTCTTTAACATTCTTAGATTCTTGAATTTTGGAGCTTCAATATTTCTTTAGGAAGGTCTTATGAGTGGAAGATGTATTTGTAGACACTTAAATTTGGTCTAAGCTTGCAACTTCAATTTCTTCATAATTCGTACCTTCATTGTAATGATTAAATAATGTTAATTATTTAATTATTCTCTAAATTCCTTTCTTATCTATTAATTAAATAATGTTAATTATTTAATTAAGTCATTTTGACCTTTATTCCTCTATTAATTAAATAAATTTATTTAATTAATTAATTCATAATTATCTTTATTCAAAACCTGATTAATTAAATAAATGTTCTTTATTTAATTACGCCACTAATTAACTTTATCCCCTTTCTTAAATTAAATAAATTCTTATTTAATATATCCTAATCATATTTTTTACTATAATTAAATAAATACTTTAATACTTTAATTATTCATTAATCTTTTCTCGAGTCAATTAAATAAATCTTATTTATTTAATTTAATCCTTAAATTTTGAATGTTGAATTAAATAATCATTTAATTCATAAAAGCCTATTTTGGACATATTCTTCTATATTTAGATAATCACTTAAGTTATCTAATTATTAATTCATCACTTAACTCAAGATCTATTTAAATCAGTTAGTCATCTATCGATTTAATGACTAATTGTCTCTCACAAATAGACTCTCTGTCTTAACAGTCAGTTATCTAGTTTTAATTCTTATGCATGTAGACATGTAGAAATTTATTAATTAAATAAATTTATTTAATTAATTAAGTCACACATTCATTCTAACAAATCGTTTCCTTTATTCTATCTTTATCCTTTTCATGCAGTCTTTATTGTTCTAATTTTTGAATACTTTCAACTAAAGATTAAATTATTATTTAATCTTGATCTCCACCTTTCAGCTTGTTATCACTCACATCAGTACTAATAATTATCTCAATGCATGTCCAATATTTTAACCTGAATCGCCTATCCATCTTTTAATCTGAGCCTATCATTCAAACAATCAATTTTCTATAAATTGAATTGACTTTCATCATTGCAACTCCTCTCAAAATATGATGACTTTTGGAGCACTTTTTTTATAATATTTCATATTTCGCTATTATCACATCTATTGAGGCTATACTTGCACACATACTGAAAATCTGAGGGTAAGAATACTATCACAGTGAAATGGAGAAGGATAGTCGCTTAGGTTATTCATGGAACTATATTGATGCTTGGTGAGATCTTTTCATTCATGCTTTCCTTTGTGCTTTGTTGTTTATCTTTAGTTCAAATTAGAGTTTATTGCTTTGAGTTGCTTAAATCTTTCCTGTTTTCATGATGTTACATTTGATGAACCCGACGTGAAGACACCCTCTTCACAAATCCATAAAAAATTTATTCATTTTTGCAGGTATCATACATTCTGACTTATTTGACACACGAAACGACACAATTGATATTACGAGCCACATATGATGAATACAATGACGCATTTGAAAAAATATGACACATCCATAGCTTTCCACGACACAATTGACTAGTAAAAACTCGTGACACATCTGCTTCCTTGCGCGACACATCTAAATGGTGAAATTTCTATGTCTAAATTATGAATTTAGAGTTTTTCATTGTGTTTTTATTTTGACTAATTTTTAGTTTGTAGCGTGTGTTTTAAGGAGTTAACAAGTGTTTGCAAGACATTTGTAGAAGACAAGAATTCAAAACTTTTTTGCAGGACGATTGATGAAGACATATGAAACTACTGATGAATTGTTTTGCAGGACGTGTGTTGAATACTTTTTCTTGAAACAGATTGTTTGGTAGATTAGATAATTGTCATTTGGGCTTAAAATGTACTACTATCTACTGTGTTTGGTGTGAAAAAACAATCTATTATTACCTGATTCAGTAATAGAAGTATCCTCTCCCCTTGCGGTCTTGGGTGTAAGAAAAAATGTTATTGACTCTAGAAATTGGGCCTATCTTGGTGGGAAAAGGTACTCACCCCAAGACGACTCAAACCGACAACGAAGATTTTTAGCCAAGCTAATCCCGAACAATATATAAACGTAAACTCTAAGGGAAAGAATAGGGTTGTAGGTGCAGATTTTTTATGTAGATGAGATCATTGTATCTTACCTCACACATAGCCAACTAAACGAGTGTCTGAACTAAATACCATTGTTGTAGTATCCAAAATCATTCTATCTGTTGGTGCAGGAGGTTGGACCTTTGAAGTCGTCTCATATTCTTACGGTTCTTAGTAGAGATGAAAAGTATGCCATGGGAGTTTCATGGGTACTGAAGCTTGGCTACCCCAGAGAAGTGAGTGCCATGGAGGGGAGCCAATGGGGTCAAGATTCTAATCATCCACTTTGAATAAGCGTAGCTGGGGAAACCCAAGTGAGAACTCAACAAATATTGTCACTGCTAGCCTAGGATTGTACTTGTTTGATTACTAAATTTAACATTGTTTGAGTCAAACCAAACTGAAATATTGTGTTTTTTGTGTTTGATATTTGCCAAAACTTGATCGAAAAACAAACTGAGTCAAACTCTGTCATTCACCAGAAAACCACACTTGTTCACCAAAAAACCGTAATTGTCAAATAGAGTCACACTTGTTCACTGAAGAAATGCATCTATTACTTAGAGTCATATCTATTTACCAATTTGTCACATCTGTCAAAATTAGGTCCAATTTTTCATTTACTAGAAACCAAGTCGCATCTACTTACTAGTGAGCCACATTTGTTAGAAAAAGTTGCATTTTCTTACTGGAATACCACATCTAATATACTTAGTTGCACATTTTAATTACATTTGTTATTGGAAAACCCGCAATTGAAAACTTTTTGTGACACATCTGAATAGGTGAGCTGCATCTATAGTTTGGAACGACACATATGCCCTGCCGTAGACTTGAACTATATTAACTAGAACACAGTCAGAGTCCAAAAACCACATCTGATAAATTTTGAGCCACAATCGATACAATGAGTTGCATCTTCTTGATATAGAACCGCATTTTTCTGATACCCGAGACTAAATTTACCAGTAGATCACAACGGACAAATCAAATTGCAACTGTTAAATTTTTTGACACATCTATTATCTTTCAACACATCTGTCTGATTACCAGAAAACTAGAATTCACTATCATAGTCCATTCCACACAGTCATACTAGTCTCTGATCTGTCTTTTCATAGTGGTCCTTGAACAAAACCCTAAACGATTTTCTCAAATTTGCATCCTTTAGGTATCATTTAGTCATAGCTATAGTCATCTTAGTTCCAAGTTCCATTTTCATATTAGGAGTACATATTACCTTTAGATAAAACTCTTAGGAAAGTCACTTTTGCAAACTTTAGAATGGGTCTAGTTACCACACTTTGGAAAAACCATTGCTTCAATGAAATTTGTCATTGAACCTAGTCATTAGTCATCATATCTTTAGTCCTACATAATGAGTCCTTCCAGCTCATCAGTCTAGTTAGGGAGCTCACCTTATCTTTGGTCCTAGTCCTACATAGGTTCCTTGACATAATTAAATTGACACTTTGGTTATACTTTAGGTGGTTGGTAACTATGACATAGATTTTAGGAACCCGAAATGCTAGCTCTCTTCCTAAGATTTTCCATCTAGAAAGAGACAGATTAGGGGTTTTAAAATTCTTATGCACATTCAAATTAGGATGTATGCAATGTAATGTTATATAAATGAACTAAGATAAATGAAATTGACTAATTAAAATGATCTAAAATGAATGTTAAAGTGCAATTTAAGTTATTTTTGAAAACACACTGTGATATGCAAACAACTATGAAAGATGAAGAAATTGAAAGAATTATGCATAACATAAGGTACTAGGTCAAATATGAGTGCACCTAGATGTTGTAAAAGATTTCTAGAGTGTATGGAATGTTGATGAAATATTTTGATTTTTCACAATGGGACTCATTCGCCAAGGGTGGCGAATCAATCCTCCTATTGTTGAAAAAGTGTTAGGAACTGATTTCTGACAGCCAAGAGTTGATTTTTGACAACCGAGAGTTGATTTCTGACAAAATGAAGATTTTTAGATTTCTAGTGGGACTCATTCGCTAAGGGTGGCGAATCAGTCCTCCCCAAGATTTCTAGAAAATCAAGAGACAACACAGCTACAATAGATCTGGCAATGTCTGAATGTTAGGTTGCCTAGGTCAATTATGTAGAAAACAGATAGAAAACACTCAAAATTCTTGAAAAGATGATGAGTTGACTTGAAGAGCCTAGTTGACTTGAATTCCACTTTTCAACACCTTTAAACCTGTTAAATGTGCAAAACAAAGCTGCAAATAAACATGCACAAAGGGGAAAAATGTTGGAGGGTTAGTGAATAGGGGTTTGTCTTGGTCGAACCTCACTTTGGTAATCAAACCCAATAGGAATGAATGAAATGTAAAGGAAATGATAAATGAATAATATGCAAGTATTACAAACTTACCAAATCCTTGAATATGCAAAGCTGAAGTGATGTCAATGGCTGCTCCAAAGTGCTTGAAATGTGCTTGAATTGATTATTCAAAATGCTTGAGTTCTTGAGTGACTTAGAAGATTGCTTGAATGTGTTAGGAGATTGAATGCTTGAATGAGGAGATGTAAAATGAGGTTAAAATCACATATTTATACAAATCTTGTGCCTTACTATTCATTCATACCTCATCATAGGCCGACATGAAGTGAATTTGAGTAAAATCTTGAAAGAAATTTTGAAATATTTTGAATTTGGGGCCAAGGGGGACTCATTCGCCACCCTTGGCAAATGAGTCCCACCTGGGACCCAAAACCAAGTGTTAGGAAAAATGTTATTTTTAATATTGTTTGTTAGGATATGACCCAAAAATACACTTAATATAAGCATATGAGGGCATAAAGAGACAAAATAAAGCATGAGAAGGGTGTAAATAGTAAAAATATGCCTAGAAAAGCATGAAATCTTGTTACAAGACTTTACAACACTTCAAAATAGGACTTTTAATGAGTGAACAGGTGGTGTTTAGGTGAATTGCATTAAATAGAGTCTAGAAGAATGTAGAAATTTCTTACAGCACTTCACAACACTTTCATAAGACATTGTTCTTTGAATTTTAACACTAAAATAAGCATGTTCAAGCCAAGATACATCATAAAATTAAAGCAACATAGTTCCAACACTATGAAACAAGACCTAAAAGACCATGAAAATGACAAGGGTCCATTTTTCGATGGCACAGTAACCTCATCTCAGGTTCACAAAATAGCTTACATTAGAAGCTTCCTTAAACTTTTGCATTACTTAGACAAGGTCATCCTAGGATAACATCATTTTAGACATACCTTATTTTTTAGAAAATACTAAAATAAAATAGGTGCATTCATTCCTTATTTGCACCTACAAAATCCCAAAAACATAGATTAGATTCATACTATCCATAGACTTAGCTTTTGCATCACTTGCACTTTGAGCCTAGCTTACATGGTTGAAACCAAGTCTAAGAGAAAAGAGAGAGAAAATATGTTAGACCCAAATGAATTCATCAATCCATTCTCAAACCCCTTTTAGGGGACATCCTCATCGAGACCTCATAGAACTTTGTTAGACAAATTCACCACTAGAAACACACATGTGCACATTTCAGTGGAAGACATAGAGGTTGCTACACAAGACCTTGAGTTTTCCTCTTTTGTAGATGAGTACCTAGCAAATGATCATCAATGACACTTATCCAAATTTCTAGATGAAGGTGCCACCTTACCTATAGGATTTGATATTAGTACTTTACAAAATCAACCTACACAAGGGAAAAACACAACTACTACTAGTGCCACTATACCACAAGTGACTACCGCTATACCATCTGGGGGACCTACATAGAGTGCCTCAACAATACACACATCTCCATTTGGTACATCTAGCATGACACATAGTCTATATTTCACCATAGGGGCATCATCATCCAATACCTTTGGTCCTCTTGTTGGGAATAAAGGACCTAAAATGTCAGCTCCTATATCGAGTGTTAACATCACTAGCACCATACCATAGACAATAACTATACCAAATGTCAACATCGCCATTACTATACCACATATTAGGGTCTCATAGATAGGATTTAACATACCCTCCTTTCAATATGGAAACCAACCCATCACTTCACAAATTCTAAAAAAAAATCCATTTTCATAAATCCCAAATGAAAATCCATTCATACAGATTTCGAATCAAAACCCATTCATTAACATTCCAAATCAAAACCCATCTTACATACCAACACTAAAAAAACCCCATCACAAAACATTGGATTCCAAAACACGTACATAGACCCAAACAATCCAACTAACACATCATTAACTCAAGTTGATGCCCTGCAGACACAAATGCAAGCTCTCCAAACGCAAATGGATAATATGGTAGTGTCTAACAAGAGAACCTTTTCAACTAAGGACTTGTTCCCATTTCCCTTCAACAAATCACTGTATATGATGCCTTTCCCACATGGGTATGTTATACCTAACCTTCCCAAGTACAACATAAAGCATAATCCAATTGAACACATAAGGGAATTTTCTACCATGTGCATAGATGTTGCATACGACCCCACCTATCTTATGAGACTGTTTCTAAGAAGCCTTATAGGAATTGCACTGGAATGGTTTTCAGGTCTCCAATATGGCATAAAATCATGGAGTGAACTGGCCAAAAAATTTATTGAACACTTCTCCTTTAACATTGACAACAAGATCAACATAGCAACCTTGTGTGACATTACACAAGAAGAAGGATAAAATTTTATCGCCTTCTTCCAAAGATGGAGAAGTATAGCTAGTTGATGTCTTGTAGAGATACCTAAGAAATAGAAAGTCACTATATTCCAAGAAAACCTCAACCCAAAATTGAGAAGTGACTTGAGAGTACATTGTTGCACATCCTTTATAAAACTAGTGGAAAAGGGCCTCATACTAGAGAAAGGTCTCATTAAAAAAGGGGAACTCAAGACATGCAACAGAAATCCCCCTATGCAGAACACCCCCAATGACAAAAATAGATTTTTGTCTCAGAACAAAAACATTACCAATGATGGGGTAGTTAATGCTAAAACTCTACAAGCGGGACCGATCATCACACTTAGAGGAAATAACCCCTCTACCAACACACTTAATGTCATCAATCAAACTCCCAAAACTGTCCAAAACACCCATTGACCACAACAATAGAGGTTTCCAAAACGTGAGTTCACTCCTTTAGGGGAACCCATCGAGTCAGTCTTCAAAAAACTATTGCAATACAATCTTATACAACTTCAAGAGCCAATACAATACGATCCAAGGAAATTTAAACCATTTTGGTGGGATGGAAATGCCTTTTGTGATTCCATAGAACTAAGGGACATACCCTACCAAATTTCTAACAACTAAAGAACATCATACAGGATCTTGTCGAGAACAAAACTATTGAAGTTAGCAGACATAAACAAAATTCATCAAACACTGATCAAAAAGTATTTTCTGATCCACTAAATGACCATGGGAAAGGAAAAGCCCCCAGTATGGGTAACAAGACCAATACTTTGACCAACTACACTAATTTCAAGCATGATTATAGTGGCCCCATCATAAATCATCTTCGAGCCACCGATGAGCATGTCAATACCATCACCATAAACAAAACTCCTGAGTGTGTTGTCAACACTTGCCAAACCAAAATCACTCTCCAAGGCCCTCCATCACAACAGCCACCACAAACCTCCAAGCCTCAATATAACTTACTTGACCAATTGGGAAAAACCCCAACCCAAATCTCCATCTTGGAACTATTGTGTATCTCCCCTGAGCATCCATCCATTTTAGACAAGGCTTTACAAAGCACCACTGTCCCTAATGATCTCGATGTCAATCGTTTCTAGGAAATGGTAGGCTACCTGACTAATAATCATCATTCCACATTCTCCGAACAAGACTATGCAACCAAGAAGAAAAATCATAACGACCTGTTACATCTTCAAGTCCTTGTTCACAAAATCAAATTTAGACGAGTCTTCGTAGACAGAGGAGCAGGGTTGAATCTTTGTAATTTAAAATTAGTTAAGGCATTAGGTTTCTTAGAAGTGTTTGTGGACACAACCAAAAGCATTGTAATTAAGGCTTATGATGATGAAGAATGAAAATCAAAGGGGGTTGTAACACGTCCTATCATAATTGGTCCTATAGTTATGGAGACAAAATTCCAAGTCTTGGATCTCACCCTCCCATATAATCTTTTGTTAGGCAGACCCTGGATTCATGCTATGAAGGAAATCCCTTCTACCTACCACCAATGTCTCAAATTCCCCTACAATGGCACCAAGATTACAATAGATGGTGACCTAGATCTATTCCAATAGTGCACTAGTCTACGAGAGATGCCCCAATGCCAGGTGCCTATAAACCAAGAAGCTTCATCATCCAATTCATCTCACTATGTCAATCCATCCACTCTCTCTAAAACATCCATTTTTCCATCATTACCTTCCACTCCTAAGGTTGAGATCTAGGATAAGGGTTGTGAGGAATATCACATGAAGACATATTATTGTGTTAGCCACCTAGTTCCTCCTAAATAATATGGTCTACCTACAATAGATAGGAGATAGTCAGTGGTCACCATACACATCCCTCCCACAAATTTCACAAAATGGGGAGAATTAAGCAAATAAGCCATAAATGAAGATGATGTGACCTCCTGGTTATACAAGGAAGATGATGAAGGAAATCCTCCACTTGCTCAGATACCTACACATCAATATGGAAAAGGTTTTTCCATAATGCAAAGCAAAGGATACAATGGACATAGTGGCTTAGGCTTACATTAGAATGGGAGGATGAAACCTATCATTTTTTCTAAATGGTTGTAAGGCCTAGGGATTGGGTTTCAATCGATCCAGATTGGCATTCCTAGTACCACATCACCTTTACTCAAGGAATTAAGTGCTTCTAAATATATCAAGACATCTGATGAGCCATCTAACCAACCCTACTACGATTCCCATGACTCTAACAAATATGAGTGGGATTCCCTATCCTCCACCTTTGTCATGGACCTTGATAAACTATTTGGAGAACTTGACTTAATGTTGAAATCCTCCCCAAATCCATTGAATTCCTATCCACCGAAGACTATGACAAAAGAGGAGTGGTTTAAACATTACTATTGGGAATCTGTTGATCCTACCTCTTGGGAACTTGAAAAATCCACTTCTGATAATCAAACCTTGGCAATAGGCCCACCTCAACATCCATCCATGTCCAAGAAAAAGAGTAAGGAAGACTTGGTAAGAAACATTTGTGACTATATGAACAATTCATTCTTTACCTTGACTCCTTTGAACTTTGACACCTCCAATGATGGCATGCCCTTAGTCTACCCCCAGCTTATCGATTGGGATCAATAAGACACACTTGTCTTAGATATCTTTTAGAATTACGAAGCAATTATTGACTTCCTAGGACTCTGAGAAGGCATACCTAGTGGTGATCATAAATCTAGATTTACCATAGACTTGGATAACATGGCATATTTTGGGGAATCTGTTCAACCCTCTAGTCGTAAAAATAAGAAAAAAAATGACAAAAATAAAAATGATGAGTCCTTAGGTGAAAATTGAAATGCACCTTTGGACAATGAAAAAGCCAAAAATAAGGATGTATCCGAGGCCAAAAACCTCTTTGAGGCACCCAAGGATGGAGGTTTGAACATTCTCCCAGTTGCTCAAGAAAGGTCACCCATGCTAGTTGAAGAATCTATGGAAGTTAACATAGGCACTGAAGAGAATCCCCGACTAATCTATTGTGTAGCATCTTTAACAAAAATAGGTCAGCCATAATTTTGAAAATTTTTCACACAAAGACAAATCAACTTTGCATGGTCATATGCTGACAGGCCCAGACCAGATCTTGAACTTGTACTACATCATTTACGCTTACAACTAGAAGTTAAACTAGTGAAACAAAATTTGAGAAAGATGCACCCACAAATTTCTCTACTAGTCAAGGCCAAATTAAAGAAAATGTTGGATGTTGGCTTCATTAGATCAATCGACTATGCAGATTGGATTTCCAATCTTGTACTAGTCACAAAACCAATAGGGGGCATCTGCATCTATACAAATTTTAGAGATATAAACAAAGCATGTCCCAAAGATGACTTTCCCCTACCAAATATAGACATGATTGTAGACATGATTGTAGGATATGAGATGTTATCCCTTATGGATTGATTTTTAGGGTATAATAAAATTAGAATTGCAACTGAAGACCAACCTAAGACAACTTTCACCTATCCATGGGGAACATATTGCTAGAATGTTATGCCCTTCAGACTCAAAAATGCTAGAGCAACATATCAACGAGCCATGACAACTATTTTCCATGACCTCATACACACTCTCATGGAGGATTATGTGGATGACCTAATTGCTAAATCACTAACAAGGGATGATCATTTACAGGTTCTAGAAAATATTTTTCAAAGGCTACAAGAATATAAAGTTAGGATAAATCCAAAGAAATGTGTATTCAACATCAAATCAGGAAAACTTCTAGGATATATCATCTCTAGACGAGGCATTGAAGTTGATCCAACCAAAGTAAAAGCAATAATAGACATGCCTCCACCAACTAATCTTAGTCAACTAAGGACACTACAAGGGATTTTGCAGTCTATTAGAAGATTCATAGTGCAGTTAGCAGATAAAACACATCCTTTTCAGCATTTACTCAAGAAAGGAGTACCCTTTGTATGGAAAGTTAGGTGCCAAGAATCTTTTCAATTGATCAAAGAATACCTACTCGCACCACCAGTCTTAATGCCACCTATTGAGGGATGACCATTAATTCTCTACTTTTCAGCTACCACCTCAGCACTAGGAGTATTGCTTGCACATAACGACAATGAGGGTCATTAAAGAGCAGTATACTATATCATCCGTACTTTGGTAGGTTATGAGCTCAATTATAGTACCATTGAACGTGCTTGTCTCGTAGTAGTTTTTGCTACTCAAAAACTTAGGCACTACATGTTAAACCACCAAACAATGTTGGTTGCAAAACAAGATCCTTTGAAATATCTTCTAAGCAAAGCAACATTGATAGGATGATTTCCCAAAAGGGTAATGGTACTTAGCGGATATGATATCTAGTATGTAGAAAGAAAAGCTATCAAAGGAAAAGTCATTGTTGATTAGTTGGCCAATGCACTGATACAAGCAAATCACCCTTTAGTTGCATAATTTCTTGATGATTTTATATTCACCATTAACATGAGCACGACATGGAAATTATACTTTGATGGGTCCCACAAAAATCATGGCTTAGGGGCTGGTAGTTTATCACACCACAGGGTGACTCTATTCCTAAGTCATTCAGGATTTCTTTTCCATGTACTAATAAAATAACAAAATATGAGGCTCTTGTGACAGGATTACACATGGCAGTCAAATGGAAGATCAAGAGCCTACAGGTTTATGGTGATTCTCAACTGGTAATCCGACAAGTAAATGATGACTATGAGACTAAGGATGAAAAGTTCGCTCCCTACAAACACATGGCAGATAGTTTCAAAGAATATTTTGACAAGATCGTCTTTCATTAGCTACCTTGCATTCAAAATAGGGCAGCAGGTGCCATGGAAACTATTGCTTCACTCTTGGACATACCTAGCAACATGCCTAAATTCAAGTTTTTCGTAGAACAGCTCTTGGTCCCTGCTTATTACATCCCAGATATGGAGATGGTGTGTGAGATTGTTGGTCACAATTCCCCATGGTATAAAGACATATATGACTACCTCCACTCCAAGATCCTACCCCCTGACCTTTCCAACAACCAACATAGGACATTTATCTATAAGGGAGCCAAATATTCCATGATCAGATACACCCTTTATAGATGTGCCCTAGACAATACCCTATTGAGATGTCTCGATACTAAAGAAGCATAAGCAACCTTATGTGGGGAACATGAGGGTATATGTGGATCCCATTCTAGTGGTCCTACCTTAGCTAAGAAGATTATGAGGCTGGGTTATTATTGGCCTACCATGGAAAAGGACTCATATATCTTTGTCAAGAAATGTCATCAATGCTACATACACAGAGACTTGATACATGCACCAACATAGGAGCTCCATCCAATAACGTCACCATGGCCCTTTACCCAATGGGGACTCAATCTCATAGGTAAGATACACCCTACATCATCTAACAGCCATAAATTCATTATCATTGCAACTAAATACTTTACCCAGTGGATTGAAGCTATTCCCATAACCTACATCACCGACACGCAGATTTCTAGGTTTATCCTTAACTATATCATCTGTCGGTATGGTGTCCCTTAGTCCATAATCACAGATAATGGCCATCCATTCAAGAACCAAGAATTCCATAACCAACATCATTTTTCCACCCCATATTACCCACAAGGTAATGACCAACCAGATGCATCTAACAAAACAATCATCAGAATCCTCAAAAATACTATCAATGATGCTAGTCGTGATTGGCATTTACAACTTAACCCTACCCTATGGGCTTATCGCACAAGCATCTATACTCCCAGTGGCGCCACTCCATATTCCTTAGGATTTGGTTCTAAGGCCATCTTGCCTATTGAGGTCGAGATTCCTTCCCTAAGGGCATCCTTGAAAGGGCATATTAACAATGAAGAGTATCGTGTTTCAAGACTACATGAGCTAGCATTCCTAGATGAATGAAGACAAAAGGAATTAGATCATCTCCAAGCATATCAAAATCATCTTCGTTGCAGATACAATAGGAAAGTGTTGAATATAAATTTTGACATTGGTGACCTAGTTTTAATGGAGAATCCAAAGAATCAAGCAGAAAGAGAGAAACCAAGAAAGTTTGAACCAAATTGGTTAGGACCCTACATTGTCACAAAATCATTTGGATCAGGTGCATATCAACTCTCTACTCCTGAAGGAGAACCATTATCCACACCTATCAATAGTATTCATCTAAAGAAGTTCTACCCATAGCTTCTGAGAGTCTTGTCTTAATCATCAAAAATACAAAAAAATCAAAAATCACAAAAATTGTTACCTAGGTGAAAAACTGGCAAACAGGCATCTTGGTAACATCAAAAAATCAAAAAATCTAGAAAACAGTAAAGAGAAATAAGTCCTCCAATAGTGAAAATCGCTTCAGTGGCACTTTGGATAAGTACCATGGTGAAAACTTGGCAAACAAGCGCCATGTGTAGTTGACTCTACTCCTTTGTCTACAATCATTCTAATACGACTTCCCTATACATACCACCTATCCTTGTATATGTCACATATCTTTCTCATTCATTTCCTATACATACCATTAATAATAAATGGTAGTCCTTCCCATAACTTGGAATGATTGACATCAAGTGCAGTTAGTATCCCCAATCCCATCCTATTCATAATGAATTGGTCTTATAGCTGACTGGGGGCAAGCACTTGACTTACGTCATATTGGTTTTCACATTGGCTATTCTGAAGATGTAAAAAAATCCAAAAAATGTCACAAAATGTCTTGAAAAAATCCAAAAACATTAGAAAACTTCAAAATGACAAAAAAATCAAAACATGTCAAAAATCCAAAAATAGGGTCAGAGTTAGTCACACTTGCCAGTCTTTGTCATTTGTCAAGCTATGTTACCTCTGTGACTGGACATAGTCAAGGCCATCTGCCAATGTCCCCCCGAGGCATTAGGCCAGTCCTTTTAGGTTTTTCAGTATAAAATCACGACTCAATCCATTTGTCTATAAGACAAGGGCATTGGTTGTGTCGAACTGCGAGGTATTTGTCTCTATAACATAGGCAAGGCCATCAATCGATGAGCCCTCAAGGCCCCACTAGGTCAGTCCATTAGGATTCATCACATACACTACCATAGATGTTAGATATCTTCATGCAATTCAAGCCTTTTCCAATTAGCCTTGTCAGTCAAACTCATGACTCAATACATTTGTCTATAAGGAAAGGTCATTGATCATGTTGAACTACAAGGTCTCTGCATGTATAACATAGGCAAGGCCATCAATCGATGAGCCCCCAAGGCCACACTAAGTTAGTCCTTTAGGGTTCGTCATCACACATAGTCAATTGTTAGCACATCATATCAAGTCATGCATCAACCAAATGGACAAGTCAACAATGTCTTTAAGTCAAATCAAACAAATTTCCAAAGCAACAAATCAACTTATGGGTATGTGTAAGATCATGTGGGCCAAAAAGTGGTGATATGATGGGTATGTGGCTAACGACTTTATTTTTACCCAAAATTGATGAAACGAAAAGGGTTTTTAAAGGATATTTTCAGCTTTCCACCAATATAAATTATGCTTTACTTTGAATTTAATAAATAATTATTATTCATTTTCTATTTGAATTACGACTAAAGTCCTAATTGATAGGTTGAATGAAAAACATCTATAGATTTAAAATATCATCACATTTTTTGAATTTGAAACATACATCACATTCTATGCTTTGCATACTATAGGATTAAAAAAAAAATCATGAAGTTTCTTGATCAAGTTGGGTAATTTTAATATTGAGTTTTTATATCTTTAAAAAAAGTTGTAAATAAAAAATTCATAATTAATTATTTACTTGGAAAAATTACATAAAAAATATGTGACTACATTGGGACATGAGTCCTCTACTAATATCTAAAATATAAAAAAATATTATCATTTTATTTTGGTTCTAGGTGGTTAGACAGACAGTATTCGCTCTTTTATTTTTCCTTGAAATTTAAGTACTAATGCGACATTGAAATTCCAAATTTCCACCAAAGGAGTTTTTTTAAATAAACTCTATACTTTTAGAAAAAATACATTCAATTTCATATGGAATTATATTCTACATATTTTGAAATAATATAGATAACTTTATTTTAATTTTTTGGCCAAGTTGCCTAACTCCTCATTTTTTCTATTTTTTTGCCACTTAAGTGCCTGTTTTTTCCATGATGATCCTGCACAACCTTATGTCTACTACAGGATGCATCCTTCCTGAAAATAGACATCATCAAAACAATCAACCTATGTCTTATACATGATTTTTCCTTCCTGTAAACAAACATTAGGCAAACAATCATCATAGCCTTACACATGTTAACACATCAATGGCATCAGACTCAATGTCTTAACAATACGTGTCTTTCTAAAACTAGGATTTTGTCATGCCTTATACAGATAGTCATAACATCGAAACCAAACTCAACATCTTATCCAGTATGTGTCCTTCCTGAAACCAGGCTCAATCAATCAATCATCTTATCAATCAAAACAATCAAATAAACAAATCAAGATTTGGAAAATATTTTACTGGCTTTTGACTTTGTGGCTTATTTATCTTATCATTTCATTTGACTTTATGATTGGAATCTTGTTACTAGATTTCTCAAGGATGTCCCATGAAGGATTTAAAGAAGCAACAATGTATCAGAATTATGTATTCTTTGACTGTTGTTTGTCGATTGTCTTTTGGCTTTGATTTTTGAGTCATGTTACTAGTTTCCTCGATGATGTCCCATGAAGGATTTAGAGGAGCAATCACATCTCATAACCCATATTTTATTTTTTTGTTGTCTATGGTTTGTATTGACAAAAATACTGGGGAAACTATTCCCTTAGTGTGAGTTAGGACATTTCTTTTCTGCGAATGTCTATTGTTAGTAGGTGGATGACCTTGCACACCTTGATTTATGTCATATCATGGTGTTTGTCTCCATTTGTATTAGTTACTTCCCAATGATGATTAAGTGAAAATACTTTTGTGTTTTAGTGAAACATTGAGGATTTATAATACTAACAACCATGTCTTTTATTATTCATCTTCTTTCCGCACTAACATTTCTTCTTTCTTGCATTGTGACGGAGTCCTATGACACACAAAAATGTAAAGCATCCTACATATGCATTCATGTTAGAAACATCATGTTAATATCATACATTGTAAATCATACATATATCTTGCATTTGAAAAACACAAAAATATAGGCATCTATCATATCTAGGAAATCATGGCATAATAGGAATTCATCATCATCGATTACATAACAAAAGCATTGCATGTATGTTACAGTTGTAAAAATATGCATCACATTACATCCACCATCATCAAATATATATAATCACATATAGATAGCATTGTATAAACATTGTACATTGCATTTCATAATCATAAATTGCATACATAACATCCATGGATACCATAAAAGTAAATACATACATCATCATATGGAATAAACATCACATTAGTAGCTGTATAAAACATCATAATGTAGATATGATCATCCATAACATATGCATATCATATAGACGATAACATATCATATAGAACACATG
Organism: Sequoia sempervirens; assembly: GCA_007258455.2. Lineage (NCBI taxonomy): Eukaryota > Viridiplantae > Streptophyta > Pinopsida > Cupressales > Cupressaceae > Sequoia > Sequoia sempervirens. The sequence goes on from VDFB02256132.1 coordinate 119,568,786, forward strand.
CATAAATAAAAGATTGCATAATCATAAATAGAACTGCACATGATAGGAATTTCCAACAAAATCATATATATATTGCTCAAAAAGTGTCACATCACAATGCCATAATGTATCAATAAAAATGAATCTTGTAGGCTCTATGATCAAAATACAATGTCTAATGAATAAATATCAGCATATATCTCTATCTAGAACTTCCACTACTCCCATTTTGAGAATGTGGAGGTGACTGATGACGAGATCCTAATGACCAGTGTGCAGAAGGAGGCCTGTCATATGGTCTAGTCCTATGAGGTCCCATGACCCCCTATGTACTCTGAGTCTTGCTCCGTTGACCTATTGCTTTGTGCCTAAGAATAACTAGGAGCTCGTCTCTCAGGAGGAACCTTGCCCTCATATAGATCCCTATAATAGGTAGCTCTCTCACCTGCTCTAACCAACTCCCAAGAGAAAGTTGTAGCTAGCCCACTACAAAGAGTTGTAATCTCTGTAAATATCTTCTCAGTCTCCTGTCTCCGAGCTATGGCCTAGTCCCTGTCCATATATTCTTTGTCTCTCTCCATCCGAAATGAGTCTTTCTCTACCATCAATGCCCTCATCCCATCCTCCAGAGACTCTACTTTGGCCTGGAGATCTGCTACCTCCTTATCAATAGGACCTATATCCTCCTATCATGGCCACTCTCTCCCATCATCCTCCCAATCCTCAAATATCCTATCTCAAAGCTCCCACTCCTGATCATCCATCTCCTCCTCCTCATCATCATCCTAGTATTTGGTGAGCATACTAAGAGCATCTATCTCTGCCTCCTCCCTAACTGCCTCCTCCTCTGCATGCTCCCCAGAAATGTCCTATGTTGTATGCTCCTCTCCAGCAACCCCAATGTTATCAACATCCTCCTCTCCTCCTCCAACCTCTAGCATGGGCACATCCTCACCCTCTCCCTCCTCCTCATGAACAGGAGACAAATTTGGGCCTTAGCCTCTACAACCTCATCAACCCCTACCAACACCCCTTTGACATCCTCCTCTACCATCTATGTCATCACCTTTGCCACCTCTACCACCACAACCTCTACCTCTGCCATGCCTGCCATGAGGTCATGTCTCGTGCCTCTCTACAGGTGCATCCTACTCTGGATCAGTAAATGGAACTAACTTTAGACTAGCCCACCAAGCATCATATGCATCTATCATCCCTAGATCAATTGCTCCGCCTCTCCATCCCCACTGAACCGGTTGTAGTGCATCAATATTTGCCTCATCTATTACAACTAGAATCTTAGGTCCCCATAGAGTGACCTCCCTAGATGATCGTACATACTCTACTTGTCCTCAAGGCTCATCCTAAACCTTGTCAAACTGTCTCAGGACCCGATCCAGAAAATGCCTCTCAATGATATGAACATGGGACACTATCCTACCAATCAAGTATTGCATCTATTTGTAGAAGGGTAGGTGTCCATCCTCATCCGACCATCTTGCACAATCCACGTAAGGTCTCCAAACAAACTGCACCATTGTGTCAATGGAATGTTTGTAGTACCCTGTATCTCCAACATGTGTCTCGGTGTTTGCCCCTATATAATATAAGGCATAAGGAGTTCCCTAATGTAGCTCGGTTATAATAGGCAGATGAAATATCACAATGTGTTCCCACACCCATACCATTAGCATCGTGGTACCACAACTCATAGACGGTGCCTCTCTATAGGCTATATCATGCAAATTAAAATATAACATGGCCAACAAACATGGGCCCCATGCATATATTACATGTCTCTTTAACATACCCACTAGCATCTCCCCCCATCCCACTGGAAATCCATGACCTCGGTGGTTAGGCAGAACTACCCCCTAATCAATGTAGATAATAAACAATCTATCCTATCATATCTATTAGCTAGAACATTCCATCTAATCTCATAATGGTCTATCCCTAACTGTCTAATGTCATCATGAGGATAATATCTACACATCTCACGGAAACCCCTTTGTGTATCATACATAACCCTGGCACCCCTAATCGCCAGCCTCAAAATCCTTTATACATCCTCTAATGTGACAATGGCCTCACCTGTAGGCAAATGAAATGAAGATGTCTCAGAGTGCCACCAATTACAGAGAGTAATCAGCAAACCTCAGTTTTCCTGAATAATGGGCATGAAGGTGACATGATATAGACCCAGGTGCCAAAGGAACCATCTCTCCCCACTCCGCAGCTAATCCTAGAAGTCAAAATTCAAAGGTCTAGACTCCCTCGTGTAAATAAAATCCAATACAACTTGCAAGGGCATAATGCATGCCTCATGTCAGAATACAAACAACCTATTATAGTCCAAAATCTCAAAAAAAAAAATCACTCAAAATGCGTCATTTTCTATCAAATGTGTTGCAAAACTCAATTGCGTCAAATATGTTCCAATTTGTAAATGCATAGCAAAAACATCAAATGCATCATGATCCTATTCACATGCGTTTCAAAATGCAAATGCATACAATTAGACACCACACCCAATCAAACAACCATTCAAACAAGCGAATGTGTACTAATATAACAAATGTGTTTCCAAAATCTATATGCCCTATTGTTCTTGTCAAATGTAGTCTAAATCTACAAATGTGGTGCATTTAAAAACAAATGTGATCAATTTTTAAAATTCCTACGCTAGCCTATGACATAAAATTATAAATGTGGCATTTTGTAGACAGATATGTGCATTATGTATTCATATGCGCTGCAAAATAAAGCAACACATGACAAAAACATGAAATAAATGCCTACAAATGCGTGAAATCCAAAATTTCAAGAGACGGTGTTCGAGTACTTATTGGGGGTCCAACGTCTGGAGGGCATCGAAACGTCTGAATGTGATATCCGCGGTGAGAAGTGTGAGGAAAAAGTGATATTTTGCTAGGCTTCCAGACCACAAAAATCACAAATTCTAAACTTGAGAGGTGAAAATGAATGGGTTTTCCACCCAATTTGTATTTATACCTAGGGTTTTTGGTGGAATTTTTCACACCTTCTATACTAGATGCACCATTTTTCATCTTCTGATGACTATTTGACCTATTAAACTTCCTCCAAACTGACTTTTGTCAACACCATCAAACTTTTGGCCATCAAATTAACTAATCGAAACTATTTCCAAATGTTTTGGAATTTTTGGAATTTTTGTCAATTTTCCCGAGGGGGAATACCTTCACGTATTCCACATTGGGGCACGATTGGGGTATGTTTCTAATCGATTTTCTTTGACACAACACTGAAATGACATTGCATCAAAGAGGTGCAAATTGTAGACACTGAAATTTGGTCTAAGCATGTGACTTCAATTTCTTCATAATTCATACCTTCATTGTTATGATTAAATAATGTTAATTATTTAATTATTCTCTAAAGTCCTTTCTTATCTATTAATTAAATAACTTTAATTATTTAATTAAGTAATTTAACCTTTATTCCTCTATTAATTAAATAACTTCAATTATTTAATTAATTCATAATTATCTTTACTCAAAACCTGATTAATTAAATAAATGTTTTTTATTTAATTACGTCACTAATTAAATTTATCCCATTTCTTAAATTAAATAAATTCTTATTTAATATATCCTAATCATATTTTTTACTATAATTAAATAAATACTTTAATTATTTAATTATTCATTAATCTTTTCTCCAGTCAATTAAATAAATCTTATTTATTTAATTTAATCCTTAAATTTCGAATGTTGAATTAAATAATCATTTAATTCATAAAAGCCTATTTTGGACATATTCTTCTATATTTAGATAATCACTTAAGTTATCTAATTATTCATTCATCACTTAACTCAAGATCTATTTAAATCAGTTAGTCATCTATCGATTTAATGACTAATTGTCTCTCACAAATAGACTCTCTGTCTTAACAGGCAGTTATCTAGTTTTAATTCTTATGCATGTAGACATGTAGACATTTATTAATTAAATAAATTTATTTAATTAATTAAGTCACACATTCATTCTAACAAATCGTTTCCTTTATTCTATCTTTATCCTTTTCATGCAATCTTTATTGTTCTAATTTTTGAATACTTTCAACTAAAGATTAAATCATTATTTAATCTTGATCTCCACCTTTCAGCTTGTTATCACTCACATCAGTACTAACAATTATCTCAATGCATGTCCAATCTCTTAACCTGAATCGCCTATCCATCTTTTAATCTGAGCCTATCATTCAAACAATCAATTTTCTATAAATTGAATTGACTTTCATCATTGCAACTCCTCCCAAAATATGATGACTTTTGGAACACTTGTTTTATAATCTTTCATATTTCGCTATTATCACATCTATTGAGGCTATACTTGCACACATACTGAAAATCTGAGGGTAAGAATACTATCACAGTGAAATGGAGAAGGACAATAGCTTAGGTTATTCATGGAACTATATTGATGCTTGGTGAGATCTTTTCATTCATGCTTTCCTTTGTGCTTTGTTGTTTATCTTTAGTTCAAATTAGGGTTTATTGCTTTGAGTTGCTTAAATATTTCCTGTTTTCATGATATTACAGTATTAATTGAAAATATCTTATGAAATGAAGAAAAAGGGATCCTATGTCCCAAGTGTCTAAACAATAGGATCTAGGTACCTTTCTCTAAAATTTCATTAGGAAAGAGATACAAGGGGTTAAGATTGACTTTCAACCTTGAGGTGAGACAATCCAACCTTGGATCTTAGTTCCTTCAAATAGTATTAAGAAATATCTAAGATAAAATGACAAAAATGATTGATTAGCACTTTTGGGAGATAATTTCAAATGCATTAACTAACTAAATTGCATGACCTAACACTTGAAATGCAGAATATTGTGATAACAAAAACATAAATGAAAGTTTGCAGAAGATCTGGAGAAGAGGTGCAAAGTGGTATGAATCTACCCAAAAAAGTGGGTTTCAGGACCTATAGCAAGACTCATTCACCCAAGGGTGAATGGGTCTTTGTACAAGGATTTTACTCAACTTTAGGGGTCCTCTGGTGCAAGATCTGAGCTTCTGTTTGCCCTAGGTTTCACTATCAAAAAGCCAAAAATAATTTTTGGATCTAAGTTTCCATGTCTTGACAACAATGATGAAAAATTTGACAACTTAAAAAAATTTCTCCTTTAATCAACTTTCAATCTTTCTTCACTTGTAAATCTGCACATATAAAGAGAGAAGAAAAAATAATTGGTGAATAGGGATTTTCCTTAGTTGAACCTCGATTTGGTAATTAAACCTTGATAGAAAGAAATAATGACAAAGGGTAATGAAATGATGAGTGAACACTTGCTTGTTACAACTCACAAAACCTTCAATAGCTTCCCTTAGAGGATTGAAGACAAACACATCACTCTAAGGATTGGATCTTGTTTGAATTGACTTGATTGATTTCTTGATTTGATGTTTCAATGCTTAAACCTACATCAAAATGTTAGCTCCAAAACATGAAATGAACACACATGAACTTTGACATGATGATATGATCTTGATTTTTGTTGTAGATGACTGATAAATATGCTCTTCAATGCTCTTGAAAATAATATTTTTATAGGATTTCTCTCATAAAGTGTGTTAGATTTGAATAGATGAAAATAACTTGTACATAAATATTGGTGTTTGTCTAATTTCTTCAATATTAGATTCCACAATCCGACATTTGAAACTTGAATTTGAATCATTAAAATATTTCCAAAAACATTGTAAAAATTAGGTTCTAGCACTTAAAGGGGACCCATTAGCCCTTGGGAGAAAGGGTCCTAGGATCCTAAATCAGGGACATGTAATTTCCAAGGTGTTTAAATTAATGTTGGCAATTGTTTAAGTGGGTTTCCCTTTCAAGAAAATAGAAATAATAAGGCTTTGGAAACATTTGGTCAATTAAAATCTTAGTTAAGTCCAATTAATTAAGGGGATGGAAACATAGTGTGAAATTGTAAAGGTGTACAACCACTCCATTTATCCCCCACTTTAGTGAGAGTATGAGCCATGCTCAAACTCACTAAATTAGAAAAATAAGTCAAGAAAAAGTCTAATTGTATAATTGTTAAAATGAGATGACATGGATCAAGGAGTTGATCAAGCCCCCAGGATCTAAGATCCCATGGAAAACCAACAAAGGACAAAGAGACACATGCATGTAACAATGACACAAGATACACAATCATACAATGTCAAAATTAATGCAAAGAAAGTGATGGCGAAGGGATTGATCAAGCTTTGACTATTTATCCAACATGTATGATCAAGCCTAAGTTGTTTGTCCAAAAATACAGCTCACAAGGGCTAGTGCATATACACTAGGTGAGCCCCAAGGCAATAGGGTGAGAAAACACACAAGGTCTACTAGGTGTGAACTCATAGAAAGGTGGAATATGGGAAAGTCATGCTAGGTCTACAAGATCCCATACATCAACCATACAAAAATTTATACTCCTTGATAAATTTGATAAGGTTCCACACAAAATGGTAGGTTTCACAAGGCTAGCAAGCTGCATTGTGCTAGACACTCATGGAATATGCAATAAAGTTTAAAAGATAATGAAAGGGTCTTTTCTTAATACACGAAGGTCTAACCTTAGGGAACATCACACTTGACATCACCATCAAGAGAGGACTAGTAGAATGTGAGGAAGAGGGGATCCTTGAAAAGAATGCACACCGCCCAAAAATAGTTATCCTTTCCCCCCAAGGATAGAGACAAAGACAACTTCCACTTAGACTATCATGTTGTTTCCATGAGAAATATGGTTTCACTTAAGATTGTACCATCATGAATGGAAATGAGGAATACACATAAAGCTACCAATGCCACATAGTGATGAGCAAAATTATAGGATGAAAATCATTATCAATTAGAGGAATAGGTGCATCAACACAAAGAAGAGCACCACAATCCTTAAGATGTTGAATTTTATTACTCAAAGCCTTATATTCATTGGTATAATGACCATACATGATGATATGCACAAAATGAGCTTTATTATAAAATTTATTTTCTCTGGACCTAGAGATATCAAGCAAGCTTGGAAGCCTTGACAAAGATACTCTCTTGATCAATAATAGAATATATGTTCCTTTGTTTGTGAAAATGTATTTCTTTCTTACTACAAGGTGTCATACATACACAAGACTCTCTAGGTTTAGATTGTGAGATTTTGTACTCTCCCTTAAAGGAGGGTGTAAAATCTAATGAACCCCAATCATCACTAAGACATGTGTTTGAAGATGAAGCAATATTTTTCCTAGGAGTGTTTTGCATGATGAATTGATATTAAGTGTTTGACTTTTTTTTTGAAGGAAAATTACCAAAGACCTCTTTTCTGTTCATGTTAGGCTCTATAGGGACACAAATACCTTGTTCTTTAACACCACATCCTTTTACATTATAGCCAAGTTGTTTCAAAATCTCATAACCTCTTCCATAAACTTTTTTATTTCTACATATGTGCAGGATCATCATGGAAAAATGGGCCCTTAAGTGGCAAAAAATTTAGAAAAATCAGGAGTTAGGCAACTTGGCGTAAAAATTTGAATAAGTTATCTATATTATTTAAAAAATATGTAAGAATAGAATCTATAGAAAATTGAATGTAGTTTCTAAACTACTAGGTTTATTTAAAAAAAGAAATCTATTTGGTGAAAATTTGAAATTTCAATGCAATAGTACTTAAATTCGGAAAAATAAGAAGTGTCTGTCTGACCACCCTAACCATAATAAAATGATAATATTTTTATAATATTTTAGATATAAGTAAAGGACTCATGTCTCGATGTGATGCAATTTTTTGTAATTTTTTTCGAGTAAATAATTAATTATGATTTTTTTATTACAAATTTTAAAAATATAAAAACTCATATGTTTGACAACCTTAACATGATCAAAACTTCATGAAATTCAGTCCTTTTTTTAATCCTATAGCATGTGGCATGTTTTGGATTCAAAAAATGTGATACCATTTGAAAGCTATAGATGTTTTCAATCAGTCTATCAATCAAGACTTTAGTTGTAATTTGAATATAAAATGAATAATAATTTCTTATTAAATTCAAAGTAAAAAATAATTTATATTGGTGGAAATCTAAGAATCTACTTTAAAAACCCTTTTCATTTCATCAATTTTAGGTTAAAAAAAAGTTGTCAGCCACATACCCATCATATTGCCACTTTTTGGCCCATCATGATCCTACACATACCCTTCTTTTGAAGAAGGTGGTTTCTCATGATCACACTCATCATATGTGGGTGTGAAATTTTCCATTTCCTCTTGTTTGTTGAAATTTGTGGACTCACATGGTCTTGATGACTCAAATTGTGTTGATATTATCAACTTCTTTCTCCTTTTCTAATTTGTGTATATAATATTGTATTCTCCCATGAATGTAGGTGTAAAATCTAATGAACCCCAATCATCGTCCAATAATTTCATGATTGATGATAAAAAAATATCCTCTTCTTCTTGTATCAGTTCCACTTTTGTAGTTGGTTTTAATGTTGTAGGAGGATTTTTCATTCATGTTTCAATTTGCAAACAATTTTCTAGTTGTAGGTCAGCGTTGATTGTGTAAACATTATTTTTGTAAGTGTACTTCACTAAATGATGTAACATAGAAGGAATTTCATTCATTGCATGAATCCATGGTCTACCTAAGAGAATATTATATGAGAGCTCTTGAGGTATGACATGAATAGTAGTTTGCAATGTAACCCTACCAACTTTAATAGGTAATGTTATCACACCAAGTGGTTGTTTTGCAACATTGTCAAATCCACATATAGATAAAGAATCTAGTTGAATTTTACTCTTGTTGAATCCAATCTTATCTAAAAGGTTTACACTACAAAAATTGAGTGTCGAACCATTATCAATGAGAGTACGCTTAATTCCAAACTTGCTACCATTATTGTTAATACTATCCACTATCATCAAAGCATCATTTTTTTTTTGTATTTCTAGTGGAGGTAACTCATCTTGATGAAAGTTAATGTCTAAATTTATTGATTTCATACCTTGAATTAGAGCTACTACATCATTTGGTTGCACACTAGGAGGGATAACAACTTGTTACAAAGAATTTTGAAGCATGCCATGGTAAAGGGGTGATGCTTGAATCAAATCCCAAAGGGAGATATTAGTAGGAGCATTATGAAGTTGTTCCACAAGATCATACTCCTTTCCACTATGTAAAGGAAAATGGGGAGCACTTGGAAAAGCAGGTTGAGGGAGTGGTAATGAAGTAGGTATAGTTTCTGGTTACTTATTGTTCCTTGTGTTATATGTATGAAAAACAATATGATAATTTGGACCTTGTCACAAAACATTGTTACCAGTGAGTTGCCTTGCAAAATTTAAGATATGTCTTGGAGGTTTTGGTTGGTTTTGAGGTGGTCCTATGATAAGAAGTGGCTTAGGAGATGACTTGGGGGGTCCAATAGTTAGAAGAATCTTAGGAGGTCCAATAATTAGAGGATTATAAGGAGGTCCAAAAGGAGTGTTTGGAGGTCCTATAATAAAGGGAGATCTAATTGATACTTGTGTGTTCATAACCTTAGCAAATGTGACTTCTTGCTAATAACTTTCTAACAAGGGGGAATCTAAGGTGACCTTAGCATGTTCATCTAAGAAATCCTTCTTTTAATCTTTATGTCCAACAATATCTTCCTGATTAGGAGAGGTTTTAAGAGAGAAATAAAAAATATTCTCATGATTCTCAATGGTTGGACCTTCTAACACAAAGACACCATCACAAGTAGGAGATGTATCAGGAGAAGAATAAATATGGTTCCATGATTTCACTCTCTTGTACTAAAGCATTCTCACAAGTGGGAGAGATATTGGGAGATGAATGGAGACTAGGCAAGGTGATTTTAAGAAATGTGTCAATAATTTCATCCTCTTGTGCCATAATATCGTCCCAAGTGGGGGAAGTAGGGGGAGAGAGATAAACAAGATTCTCATGACACTCAATGATCGTATCTTCTAACACCAAGATACCTTTTTCACAAGTAGGAGAGGTGTCGAGAGAAAAAGAACTATGATTATCATGATTTTATATGGTTGCATCCTCTTATGTTAAGAAATTCTTACAAATTTGGTAGATATTAGGAGGAACTAACATGCTTGTCGAAGGTTTTATTTTTTTCCCTAGATTATGCCCATGAGCAAGGAAAATAGAATTATACAAGCCATTTGATACTTTGAAAACCATATGTTTGAAAAGGAAACATTCTTTTATTTGTGCAAAGATGAGAACTAATCTAACAAAATTGTGCAATTCTTAAAAAAATGAACATAATTTTCCTACAAATTTGATGATTTTCAATACTAGAGTGCAAAAAAATGTCATGATTTTTTAATGAATCAAGAAAATGGAACCTTTTCTTGCACAAACAATAATCATTTTTTATAATTTCAAAACAAAATTCATTGTATATTTCATATACTTATTGCTAAATAAATACAAGGAACTAGCAATGAGAACATGAGCATTATTTCTTGATTGCATAATTGAGACCAAAGAAGAATGCTACCTATCTTACAAATAGAAGAATTTTTTTTGTGAAATATAATCATCTTGCAAGTGGAGATAGTTGAGTGTATGAAAAATATTACAAATTTCTCCAAAAGTATCAACATTTCCAAGTGCTTTCCACATAAGTCCAATGAAATATATTTATTAGCTTTAGTTGGGAATTTGAACTTGTAGAGTGATTTTTATCAATATCCTCTGAGACAAAGAAACTAAGGTAAGGAAATTATATCGTCATCACTATACCCATTTTTCATCTCATGGAATAGCCTTGCAAGTGTAAATAGGATTATCCAAAGTATTTATAAATAATAATATTACTAATGTTTTTTTTTTATATATAATATTACTAATATATTACTCATAAAGTAGGAATTTATACATCTTATGAATGTAATTCTCTCAAAATAGTAGGATATCTTTTTGATGCACTAATTATTTGCATGGTTGGGCATGCATGAGATGAAAACCCTAAAATTATATTAATTTCCTTCACTTTCCATGTAAAACTACTCACTCATTATGCAAAATATATTAAGAAAAATTCTTTGATTTTTCTCTTCTATCTAAGCTTTCCAAATTTTTTTTAATTTCTATTTTTTCTAAATTATTGTTGGTGTTATCCACCTCCCAGGAGCACCATCTACAATAGAAATCCTTCACTAAAGCAAGAGAAGCCCTATGCTATTTCACCAAAAAGGAGTGAATGAATAAAGATGCGATAATTTACATACTATACAATAGTGCCTTATAAAGGCATAAAAATGTGCGACAGGTGAGAAAACTACCCAACATAGGAAAAAAAACACTAGGTGATTAAATGCACTAATAAACTAAATGCAATATTCCTAAGTAAACTTAAGAAGGTAGATTATATTTACCCTAACACCCCCCCTTAAGTGAAAATTAGGGAGATTATTATGCAAAATGAAGATGCAATATGGGTCTCGACTATACAACCATGTTAGGTACCCATTTACAATGCAAAATAAAAATAAAAATCTCACAACTGGAGAAAAGGAGAAAAAACCTATGAGAAAAAAACCCTCTCCAAAAGAGAGAAAAGAAAACAAAAATGATGCATGGATGGAGGACTCAATCACACCACCAAGGACTACATACATCATGTATATACAATCAATGGCCCCTCCACAATGTGTAATCACCTGCAAAAATGGTAAGTGTCTGAAGAAAAAACATGATCCAATGTCAGCAAACAACTTGTCTCCATTTTGGAAGAAACAAAACCAAATACAAATGCAGGCATGCTTCCCATTCTGGATAGGAATTAGCAAGTGAAATACAAATGTAGGATGAAAATATCTTTGAAATCTACTCATGTGTTGCCATGACCTTGGAAGATGATTCCAGGAACCAATTAGGAACATGCCTAATCACAATAGAAGGTGACAAACAAGGTACCACTAGAAATTGATGTTGAACAATATCCAAAGAAAAAGATGGTTCGACAACAGTTGTGCAATAACTATCATCAAAGAGGAGAGATAACCCCTCAAATGTGTCCTCCAAATCTAAAGTGTGAGACTCCACAAACAAGGGACCAACGTCCAACAAATAGGAACCCCAATTAGGAAGATAATCATAATCTTGTTGTTCAGGAATGATGGAAGTACTTAATGAAGGTGGATCAACTATCTCTGACAAAGAATCAAGAACCTCTGAAGCAACCACAACCTCATTTGTAGTCTCAACAACCTCCAAAGGATCACAAGCATGGCTTATCTTCTCTGAAGAACAAAGAGACACACTGGTATTGGAAGGAGAGTCATCGAGAGATGGTAGAATATCAAGATCTCCATATGATTCTCTAAGCTAATTCCAAAGAGCAGAAGGATTCTCAAAATGACAAAGTGAATCCAAAAGGTCTCCATCATTTATATGCTAAAAAATAACTCCATAGACTCTATCCCTAAATCCTTTCCAAATCATATACCTACTACGTTTGTCTGGAACAAGAACTTCATTATACAAATATGGCAATAGATTCTCCTCACTAAGATGGGTGAGAACTACATTGCTCCATTGCCTAAAGTTCCCTTTAGATCCAAAGAAACCATTATAACTTAACAATTCTTAGAAATTTCAAAGATAGTGCTTTCACAAGTATAAAAAAGAATTAAACCTAATTTGCAGCAAAATTTGATGTAGCCCATTGCTTGATCTACATGCTAACTCCAAGCAAACTCCACCAAGAAAACAAACTAACTAACCTCTTGTGAGACTTGCTCACAACAACCAATTGCATTGCAATGCTATTTAAATTACAAAATGATCCTCCACATTGCCAATGCGGGATTAACAACTTCAAAACCAACTTGGGCCCACTTCCTCTTGGTTGCACAAAAGCCATAAAATTAAATATTTTATTTGCAAACTTTATAAGTATAAATTTTGATTAAAAATGCCTCCAAATAGCAAGGAAATCGTGACCTCAAAGAAGAAAACATTTCTCCTACAATTGAGCCTTTAGGAATGAAATGACAGCAAGATAAACAAGTGCACACTTGAAATGCCCCAATTAGATCATGCCCAAAGAACAAAAATTGCCCTCTCATCATATAAATTTGCAACCATAGAAAAATATGTGGTGACCTTTTAATTTTCACAACCATTGCTTAGAAAATGGGGCTTGGAACGATGTCAAGCTACAACAAAAATGAGCCTTCAAGATCTCAAGACCTCCAATATGTGAACGCCTCCTCCAATTTTCAAATTGTGCCATTTGAAAATGCTTCTCGTGCCTTCAAACAATTCACAACTAGCAAATGGTTGAATATGAAAAAAATTTCTCTTCAAAAAAATTGAAAAAGAGGCATCTTTTTAATTTAATAAAATTAAAATGCCAAGAAAATAAATTATCTCAAAAATATTCGATGAAAAATCTCAAAGGAGGGCATAATGGTTGGCTCTGATACCATGTTGGTGTCATCCACCTCCTAGGAGCACCATCTGCAACAGAAAGCTTTCACTAAAGCGAGAGAAGCACTATGCTATTTCACCAAAAAGGAGTGAATGAATTGAGATGAGATAATTTACATACTATACAATAGTGCCTTATAAAGGCATAAAAATGTGTCACAAGTGAGAAAACTACCCAACACGGGAAAAAACCACCTAGTGATTAAATGCACTAATACACTAAATGCAATATGCATAAGTACACTTAAGTAGGTAAGTTCTATTTACCCTAACAATTATTGAGAGAGAAATCATGAATTTATTGAATTTATAGTAAAGGAAATATTTGGACAACCAACTCTGCTTTGATACCAAAAAATTTAAGGGGTAGAGTTATAGAAGGATGAAAAAAATTATACACAATAATACTTTTCTTCTATTCTCCTTATTTTGTTCATTACATTTCACATATTTATAGGAGTTGCATCTTCTATAATATAGGATAATTTTTATACATGCTCCTATAACAAATCCTTAAGCATATGAGTTGTTTTAACAACTCAAACAAGCACTCCATAATTAATAATTATTGCACTAAAAACTAAGGGAATGATGCTATATTTCCATCAAAGACTACCCTTCCTTGGGTTCCATATCCTTGACTATATTAGTACCCTTAGTTGTATCACCAACACAATTTAGGCAATGTGAAAGATAAATAAAGATGCTATATCTAGTATACATGGGTCCCTTGATATCAAAATATATTAATGTGCTTTGGAGAAAATGGTCTTCTGATGAGTAAATAATGTTTGGGTAGTTGGTACATTTGTTCTTTTTACCTCATAATATTAAAATTATCATGTGTTAAATATAATTGTGATGATACAAAACATTTTCTAGAGATTTATTATATTCTTTTAGGTTAGAATTTGATGGTGGCTTCTATTTTTTTAAAACTATATTCAAGATTCCACTCTAATCAAAATAAATTTCATAGTTAGATTGAACATATAATATTTTTCATGTGAAATATGAATAGAAATCCAAATTTCTTTTAGATGAATTAAAAAATGACATTTCACATTAAGAAAAAAATTGTCCTTAATTTTTTTTATGCTTGAAATAATTAACAGTATAAAATAAAATGAAATAAACCATGAAAATGTTGAGGAAAGATATTATTAATTTTAACAATGATATTCATGTACTATAAGTACTTAAATAATACTTTAAAAAAAAAATTAAATTGTATGAAGATCACTATAATATTCCATTAGCCACATTTTGATTATGCCAATCTCCTTCTTTCGAACTTGTACAAGCCATTTTAGATCCTCCATGATTACAAACCTAAGATCTACATGATGTGCCCCTACAAGTCATTCATTCTAAATATAAGTTTCCAATTGTAAATGTCAAATTTTTTTGCTTATCAATAAATAAAATTGAATTCAAACATACCTTCCTTAGCAATGATTGCCACAATGCTTTCATTTATATTTTCTAATACCCTACAATATAAATTCAAAATGTATATTTGTGTTTAAAAATAAATAATTAAGAATGACAATATACACTACACTAGAATTCAAAACCCATAATAAATAAGGTTGTCATCTCACCCTCCATTGCTCCAAGCATCTCTCAATCCATTAAAAAATATTGTTTTACTTCCAAATCGCTTAAGTACCCTCTTGATATTTTGCAATGCATGTATGCAAGTAAAGCATAATGATACATATAATTTCTTCAAGGATCTTGAATGAGATTCAAGATATTAGAATTCAAGTTATTAAAAGGTAAAATTCAAGATATTAGAAGGTAAAATCTCATGATAGTTGTATGTAGATACATTATTAAAATAATGTATCATTCCAATTATCATTAGACTGTATTTACATGGCCACCAAAATCGATGGTGATCCAGTGTGACCTGTTAATTTCTATAACCCAGCAACAAATTAATTGCACAATAAATTCACATAAAGAAATCTGATTTATAACAATTAATACACTGGGTTAAATAACAACTAATAACAACAGAATAAAAAATAACAAGAAGCCAATCACAAAAAGATAATAACACAGATATACCCAGGAAACCCCAATGCGGGGAAAAACCTACAAATGTTGGACTTCTATTCAGCCTAACAGCAAACTTTTCTTTTGAAAATACAATATGAGTTTGCTACAACAATCTTACATATATAGAGCCTAGCTGCTTTACTTAGCGTGCAAGGAAAGAATCTTTCCTTGCTTTATTTGGCTTTAATTACACATAAAATCACTCTTGGATTTATCTTATCCTCACAAACTTGAAAACATTCTATTAAAGAATAAAAATCATGTTGTTGCTAAAAATCCAACTTGAATTGTTTTAAAGCATATCTAACTTGAGTTGCTTTAAAGTGATTTAAAGCATATACAACTCAAGTTGCTTTAAAACAAATCCACATCCCACCTTTTGAGCTACAAAAATCAACACTCCCTCTTAGTGAGGAAGGTGTTCTGCACCACACCCAACTTGTCCTTGAAGAATTCAAACTTGCTCTTCATCAAGGCCTCCATCAAGATATCTACTATTTGTTCATCCGTAGGAATGTAATTGAGCTTCACTATCCCCTTCTCCACACAATCTCTGATGAAGTGGTACTTGATCTCAATGTGCTTTGACTTGTCATGAAACACTGGATTCTCAGAGAGTTTGATACAACTCTGATTATCACAGTAAATGACTATAGGATCTGGCTCCTGATCAAAGAGCTCAGCTAGAAGTTTCTGAAGCCAGATAGCCTCACATGTAGCCATACTGGCTGCCATATACTCGGCCTCTATAGAACTCAACACAACTGACTTCTATTTCCTGTTGTACCAAGAGACTGCTCCTGATCCCAAACTGAAACTGCACCTTGAAGTGCTCTTACGATTAGCTGTACTGCCTACCCAATCTGCATCGGTAAACCCCTCGAGCTTCACTCCATCCTACTGAACATACTTCAGCCCATAATCAAATGTGCCTTGGAGATATCTCAAAACATGCTTCACAGCTATCCAATGCACATGTTTAGGTTCCACCATAAACTGACTGAGTGAGTTCACTGCAAAACAAATGTCTGGCCTAGTATTGACTAGATACATAAGAGAGCCTATCAACTATTTGTATAAATTCAGGTCCACTGCCTCTGATCTAGAAGCATCAATCTTCTTCCAATTGGTCACAAGTGGCATTGACATAGGCTTATAGTTTTCCATCCTAAATTGCTTCAAGATATCAATTAAATACTTCCCTTGTCCAAGGAAGATCTCTCCCTCTTTCTGCTACAACTCCAATCCTAGAAAGTAGTGCATCAACCCCAAGTCCTTCATCTCAAACTCTCCTACAAGATCCTGCTTGCAGTGTGCTATGAGCTCCTCTGACCCTATGAGAAATAGGTCATCAACATATAAAAATAATATGAGAAGTTCTCCCTTCACCTGAACATAGTACAGGTTCGGATCCGCCTCACTCTTGATGAAGCCCACATTCTGCAAGTAACTGTCAATACGTGAATACCATGCCCTGGGAGCCTACTTGAGTCCATACAGTGCTCTTTTCAACTTGCATACATGAGAATCCCTCTCATGTGCTTCAAATCCTTCTGGCTGCTCTATGTAAATCTCTTCCTCAATCACTCCATTGAGGAAGCTTGTTTTTACATCCATCTAGTGAATCCTCTAACCCATTTGTGCTGCTACAGAAATGATAGCTCTTATGGATGAGTACTTGGCTATTGGAGCGAAAGTCTCGTCATAGTCGACTCCTTCCTTCTGGGAAAACCCCTGAGCTAGAAACTAGGCTTTGAACTTCTCCACACTACCATCTACAACATGCTTAATCTTATATAGCCATCTCGATCCCACCACAAACTTATCTTCTAGTCTTGGTACTACCTCCCACACACTGTTCTTCATGATGGAAGAATACTCTTCCACCATGGCATCTCTCCACACTTGGTGCTTGGATGCCTCCTAAAAGCTGGAAGGTTCTACTTCAATTAATTCACTCATAAGTGCCACATACTTAGAATAATGTTTGAGAGCCCTTCTCTGTTTGATTGAATCTTGAGGATCACCTACATATTCTTGAGCCTCTTTCAATGTCTGCTCAGCTGCCCTATTTCTCCTCTTTTTTGTAATAGGAATCTGAGGTTGAGGAATTATTGATTCCTCCTTCTGATTACCTTGCTCGTTCTGCTTTCCAACTTGCGTGACTGAAGTTTGAGGAAATTGTGTTGCCTCAATTGTGGGTGATTGCTTCCCCTCATTCATCAAGTTGGTAGATTTCTGAAGAGCCATCTCTTCCTCAAACTTTACATCTCTGCGAACAACTGTTTTCCTAAGAGCAGGAATGTAAACCCGACAAGCCTTAGAAGTTTCACTATACCCAACAAGGATACCCTTCTCTGCAGTAGGTTCCAACTTGGTTCTCTTCTCAACAGGAATGTGACAATACACAAGGCATCCAAAGATGCGAATGTGCCCCAAATATGGTTTCTTACCAATGAACGCCTCTTTTGGAGTCAACTTTCCTAACACTTTATGAGGGCTCCTATTCTACAAATACATAGCCGTGTTGCAAGCTTTTTCCCATAAGAACCAAGGCAGATCCTAATCATGAAGCATGGCCTTAGTTGCTTGAACTATAGCTCTATTCTTCCGTTCAGCAACCCCATTCTACTGAGGGTTGTACAGAACTGTCAACTCTTTCTTGATACCTTCCTGAGCACAAAAATCTTTGAAGGCATTTGAGGTATACTCGCCTCCATTATCAAACCTCAGTATCTTGATCTTCTTCCAAGTTTGGTTCTCCACAAGAGCCTTAAACTCTTTGAACCTACTGAAGACCTCATCTTTATTCTTCATGAATATATCCACGTCTTCCTAGAGAAATCATCAATGAAGGTAACATAATACTCATATCCATTCAAGGATGTTGTTGACATAGTTCCACACACATCTGAGTGTACGAGATCCAAAATCCCTTTAGATCTAGTGTCACTATTTGGAAAATTGGTCTTGGCATATTTCCCAAGTGCACAGCCTTTGCACACCTCGTGCTTTTTTGTTTTTATCTCAGGAAACCTCGTCACTATTTCCTTAAGAATATTAAGTGCTCCATGGTGAGGGTGATCCATCCTTCTGTGCCACAATTCTCCTATCCCTTTATAGCTACTAACCAATGCATGTGTTGGCTCAAACTGTAACTGAAACAAGCTGCCATGCCTGACTCCAATCACTTTTGCAACCTTGGAATCTTTGGGACGAATATAGACTTTTCCCCTCTCAAAGGTCATGATGTAACCCTTGTCTTCCAAAGCATAAATTGAGATTAAATTCTTTTTCATTCTAGGGACATACAACACATCCTCCACCAACAAAGGTTTTCCAGACTCCCTCTTAAACTTGATGGTGCCAATACCAGTTGCATGGTACTTGGAATTGTCTCCGAGCTCAATATAGAAATCCAGCTTCTTCTCCTCCAACTTGGTGAAACATTCTCTGACTCCCGTCATGTGGCGAGAAGCCCCACTGTCAATATACCATACCCTGTTGGAAATTGAACTTGAGAGATAGGAAATGAGTGAAAACTCATTCTCAAATCATGATGCAAACTCGTCCACCTCTGCTATAGCAGAAACTTGCTTCTTGTCCTTATTTTTCTTATTCAAACATTGACTAGCATAGTGACCCATCTGATGGCAGCAAATTTTTTTATCTTGCTTAGATCTTTCTTCTTCCCACTCTTGAAAGAAGAACCTTTTGATTGCTTTTTATTGGACTTCTTCTTACCCTTGCTTGCAAGAGCAAGATTTTCTTCATCTTGACCCTTCTTCGTTTGATCTCCTCGATGAGCACCTTCACAGATCTCCTGAATAAAATCATCCCAAATTATTTTCCAATCAGGTAGTCGATCTTTGCTGACAACACACTTGACAAACACTTCCCAATGCTTTGAAAACCATTCAAGGCTATACGCACCAACTCATCTTCATTAATCATCTCTCCAACAACAACAAGATCATCCCTGACCTGTGTCAGCTTGGACAAGTAAGAGGTCACACTCTCACCTTTGGACATATTGGTATTATGCAATTTTTCCTCTAGCATCATCTTACAACTCTGATAGTCACTCTAATAAAGTTTTGTGAGTGTATCCCACATCTCCTTGGCGGTGTCTTTCCCCGATAAATGAGGAATTAAATGATCTCTTACTCCATCTAGGATAATCCTCTAAGCCTTGGCTTCTTTGACTTCATGTGAATCTAAGGCAACGAGATAATTTGTTGGTGGTGTCACTTTTGTACTAGCATAGATCCATAACATGTTCTCCTTGAGAATAGATTTAATCTGAATCTTCCATTGCAAGAAGTTAAATGCACCATCAAGCCTGTCCTCGTATCAAACATTGGCTGCCATAGTCACAAAAAGAACTGGAGACAAAAATCTGATGACTTTTTTTTCTTGAAATCTGTGTCACAAATCTTGGCTTCGTATTCAGAGTTTAGAGCTCTGATACCATGTTAATTTCTATAACCTAGCAACAGATTAATTGCACAGTAAATTCACAAAAAGAAATCTGATTTGTAACAATTAATACACTTGGTTAAATAACAACTAATAACAATGGAAGAAAAAATAACAAGAAGCCAATCACAAAAAGATAATAACATAGACATACCCAGGAAACCCCAATGTGGGGAAAAACCTGCAAATGTTGGATCTTCTATTCAGCCTAACAACAAAATTTTCTTTTGAAAATACAATATGAGTTTGCTACAATAATATTACATATATAGAGCCTAGCTGCTTTACTTAGTGTGCAAGGAAAGAATCTTTCCTTGCTTTCTTTGGCTTTAATTACACATAAAATCACTCTTGGATTTATCTTATCCTCACAAACTCAAAAAAATTCTATTAAAGAATAAAAATCCTGCTGTTGCTAAAAATCCAACTCGAATTGTTTTAAAGCATATTTAACTTGAGTTGCTTTAAAGCGATTTAAAGCATATCCAACTCAAGTTGCCTTAAAAAAAATCCACATCCCACCTTTCAAGCTACAAAAATCAACATGGCCTTTGCTCAATTCCATTTGCATCTGCACAACTTTGCATCATCTTTGTATAGTTGAAAGTGTATTCATGAAACATACTTTCTATTGGATCATCACCCATTGGCATTAACATCTTTGTGCAATACTACACAACAAAGAAACCCTCCCTTTAAACACTACTTCCCAAAAAATTCATTTGAAACAATTATATGGCTAAATAATAACAAAAGATTGAACCTGAAAACCCCATCCATTCTCTCCATGGGGATCACCGGATCCCAAATCAAAGCAGCTCATGTTCCCTATACTGTTATAAAATATGTTCTTTGCTCCATGTAGTTGGCTTAGGATATCAGTCCCATTAGATGGGTTGTCTATTGCCTTACACATCTACACAAACAAGAGGATCATTAGAAAATAATTTAAATCTATTCAGACATTTTATTTACTGTCAAAGAATCGTTTGACTCTAAGCTTAAGTAGTATTGCCAATTGCAAGGCTAGTCCATACATAAATAATGAAAAGAAAGCTCTTTAAAAATTTGAAGAAGATATTGCATAGATATTTCAAACCACTTTGTGATTAATCACAACAATGAGATAAATTTGATCCTCATCATAAATAGATTTTGAAGGTGAAGATGAGAAAGTATTACATCATAGTCATTGATTTTTAGAACCAAGACCATATTTTGAATATACTTCTCCATATGTAAAGTTTTTTTATTTTCTCAATAAAGACTGTAATGATGATAAATGGGTATGAAATTCCATTACTTGTTTCACTCGATAGGCTGGAAAATTTTGAATAAAGTTAGCAGGGGTTGGATAATCTACTTCTGCAGCATCAAAGTAAGCTCCATTCAACCACCCTTCCACACTATCAACACCACTATCTTTGTGACCAATGCCAACAATTTTCTATGAGAATAAATAAAAAAATTGTGATATCAAAATGTCTAACCCTTTCTAAGCAATTAAAATGCAATGGAAAAACATAAGAAAACACCTCAAGATTAGCCTACGAAATTTGTAAGTGCAAAGAGAAAAGTGTAAAATGATGACAAATAGATATACTTCCCTTCTTGCAGCTGAAAATCCTTGGTTGGCCCTTGATTTTGATTTGGTTTGTATACTCCTTGATGGCTCTTGATATTGCTAAATGAAAGTCTTGACTATATGCTTGAATGTAGATGCAAATGGATGAATGTTGATGGCTAGATGAGTGCACAAAATGGCAGCATTTAGTTGCAAAATGACTAAGTGTTTCAAATGCCTTAGAGGATGGGGTATTTATAGAGAAACTTGAATTCTCTAGAGAATTCAATGGTTGGGATTTATCCAACAAAGTCAAGATGAAGGGCTAAGGTGAGTTGAGGACTCACAAGCCCTCACATTTTGACATGTGGAATGTGAGAGGGCTAAGGGTGAGATGATGTGTAGGTGTTGTGGAAGAGAGGTACATGATGTGGAGGAAGGACAAGTACCTTCCAAGTACCTTGGGGAGTGAGAAAATTTCTTTAAAAAAGAACTTATCTCCAAGTGGGAGTGAAAATGACACTTGAAGAATTTTGGAATTTCTCAAAAATCTCCATGGGAAAAGAGAAAGAGGTTGGAGAAATAAATGTGAATTAAAAATTCACATTCATAGGAGAATCTAATGGATAAGAGAGGGTCTCCAAAAAGGTGGGAATTGGTCACATGTGCATGAGGTGACATGTCAAACATTGTAGAAGCCTTGGAAAGATAAAATGTGAATTAAAAATTCACATGGGGAGGAGAGAGACATAGGATGAATAAATAAGAATTAAAAATTCTCATGGGAAAGAGGGTCAATGCCCAAAAAGGAAAAATGGAAAGATTGACTAAAAAGTGGTGCTAAAAGTGGATAATGACTTTGATTAAAGTTGTGCAAATACTTGATTATGATAATCAATGGAAGATTAATGACAAGTGGCAAATGTAGGAGGATGTGACATTAATCCTTGATAAAGAGGATGCACACCCTAATTATGAATTAATTGAATTAGTCCAAATTAGAGATGGATTATGGAGGATGTGACAAAAAGAAGAATTTTAAATTGATTTTAATTCAAAATGATTAAAATGACTAAATTAAATAAATTAATATTAACAGAATTGATGAATAAAGAGGTAAATTTGATCATATGGGCGTGATCAAATTTGGGTGTCTACATTTTTCCCCTCTTTGAAATATTGTTAGAATAACAATATTTCGAAGAAAAATAAAATGTCAGTGATGAAGAAAGTGATAGGGATTGATGCCCCAGCCTGTCCAAGTGGAGGGAAAAGGGAGAGGGATGCCCTAGTGCCTGTCTCAAATGGATAGAAGGAAATGATAGGGTATGCCCCCTCGAGAGGGTGATTGGGGAAGAAAGAAGGGGGCCCCAGATGACTTCTCGATAGAAAGAAACAAAAGACACCATTGGATAGAGCTTGAAAAATTAAGAAATTTTGAATTTTGAATGGAGTTGATTGGACGTATGGTTTGCAAATGGCGGCGTCGGGAAAGAAGGGATTAGTTGGGAGAAAAAAAGTTAAATAAAAGGTAAAAAGTACCTTTTTTAAAAAAAAGAGATGGAAAAAAAAATGAGGGTTAAAAGGTAATTTGAAGAATTACCTTGCCTTATTGTTACTGTAGCAATTGAGGAAAAGGTAAAGAAGGGGGAGGGGAGAAGGAGCAACAATGCCGCAAGATTATGATACAGAGATCATTCATCGAGCAGATGATTTGCGGAGACACTGAACCCACTTTGCGGTGCCCCACAAGGTGAGTAAGAAAACCCGTGCTATGTATTTTAAAAATTTAGCATGTTTTTAAGATAGTGAAGGAAAATGTAAAATGTGAGTTTGGTGGGCGGGGTGGAATAGGAAAATGGGTAGTTTGGGGAATTGGAAAAAACGAAGGAATGGGTAGATTTTAGGGGGGGGAATAGGGCACGCCGCCCCACAAAGGGGAGGATGTTCCCCTAGTTGGGGTGGACATGCCCCGAGCTGGGGCAGACACGCCCCGGAAGGGGGGCGAAGCCACCCCGAGCTAGAGGTGGAGCCGCCCCAGAATGGGGGCGGAGTCGCCCTGAGCTAGGGAAAAGTTGCCTCGGCAGAAGGTAGAGCTGCCCCGAGCTGGGGCGGACATGCCCCAGGAGGGGGTGGAGCCACCCTGAGCTGGGGCGGAGTCACCCCAGTAGCGGGGCAGACACGCCCCGATAGGGGGCGGAGCCGCCTTGAGTAGGGGTGGACATGCCCCGGGAGGGGGTGGAGTTGCCCCGAGCTAGGACAGAGTCACCCTGGCAGCGGGGCGGACACACCCCGACAGGGGGCGGAGCTACCCCGAGCTGGGGCAGACATGCCCTGAGCTAGGGCGGACATGCCCTGGGGAGGGTCGGAGCCACCTCAAGCTGGGGCGAACATGCCCAGGGGAGGGGCGGAGCCGCCCCAAGCTGGGGAGGAGTTGCCCCGAAAAGGGGGGAGAGAGGTTTGACGATGGAGGCCAGAAAGACGAGACCGCAAAAACACTGAGAGAAAAGAAAAGTGAAGAGGTAAGAACATATGTCCCAAAACTGAGAAGATTATGTACTGATAAATGGTTGGTGTGGATGCAAGGTTTGGGGTAGATACAGACACATGAGCGACGGTCGGAGGTACTGATAGTGACTATAGCAGTGATGATAGGTGTGGATCATGCGGCTTTAGATCATGCAGGGTTATTGCACTTTTAAGAGGTGCCAATGATGAGGGTGCATTGAGCGATGCTGACAGCCTTGATAGAGAGATGGAGTTTACAGACATCGACATTTCGTATGCCGACGGGGAAATGACGGTGACACTGGAGGATGTATGGCACATCTTGAAACTGCCGATAGTAGGGATATTACTGAGTGATGTGGTGTCGAGAGGGGCCGAGTTAGAGTAGACTATGACAGTGTTATTTGGACATGTTGCCTTGCCTCTTCAGGGTTTGTAGTTGGATCTAGATAGATGCTTGACAGTGGGAGTACCACCTTTGCCTTTATTCCTAGCCGGGTTGATCAGAGGGATATTGTTGCTAGATCGTAGTAGGCGGTATTGCAGTCTGAGGTTTATGGAGGCGATTCGACATATTGTTGAGTGGCGTGAGGGACAGATTGCATTGGGTACTTGTGTCCTAGCCCAGTTGTATAGGGATATGCATCTGATTTGCCATCGGGAGACAGTGAGTTTGACATACATGACCTTGCTACAGGTGTGGGCATGGAAGCATATTATGGTGAGGAGACCGATTGTTGTTAGGGAGGGAGATGTGGATGATAGAGAGCTGGTGGCATGGGGGTATGGAGAGGTGAGGGGCTGGGTTGTGCGTCATAGGGGGTTGGGAGATATGGAGGGATGGAGGAGGATAGTGGATGATTTGGAGGAGGGAGACATAGTGTGGCGACCTTATATGCATCGACACTTCAGGGGATGGAGAAAGTAGACTGAGAGACAGAGAAGGTACTTTATGACTCAATGTGTCCTGTTTGGGAGTCTTCCATGGATAGTGGAGATGCATCAACCAGATAGGGTGGTGAGACAGTTTGGGCTGACATAGGATATTCCTGGTGCGCCGATGATGTTTCGGTGGCTCACTAGAGAGCGACCATGGGGGTGCGCGTTTAGCCTGAGGGAGGCCAAAGCAGCATGGGTGGCGATAGTGCAAGTAGCCTATCCTGGGAGATGTGTGGGAGCAGAGGATGTAGGGGTGACAGTACGATATGACCGGTGGTTGCACAACCATCAATGGGAGAGGATTACACCATTGGTGTCAATTGTAGGAGTCGTAGGATTTGGATCAAAGGATGAGCACCGTGGGGCTAGAGAGAGAGTACGACATGAGGGTGGGAGAGGCCCTGAGCCAGATGTGGGAGGAGAGAGGATGGAGGTAGTGGGACAGGTAGTGAGGAGGAGGAGGAGGAGGGGGCAACAGAGGAGGGTTAGAGAGGCGGTATGAAAGGAGGGTGGGAGAGATCCTGAGCCAGATGTGGGAGGACAAGAGGAGTCAAAGGTGGAGATGATACACTCAGTGGAGGGTAGAGCTGGCTAGCAGACTGGTATAGGGGGTAGGGTATGATAGAGGAGAGTGTTGGTATGGGCCGAGCAGGAAGGGGAGAGACAGCAGGATGGAGGTCAAGAGGAGATGGAGGCCAGGAGTCAGCTAGAGATGATAGCGGGCAGGAGGCGACTAATGAGGGTACAGACCATGACAGAGCAGGAGGGGAAGGACAAAAAGAAGGAGCCCGAGAGAAGACTGAGGCCAGGAGGCAGCTAGAGAGGATAGCAGGCAGGAGGTAACTAATGAGGATACTGACGATGACAGAGCAAGAGGGGATGGGTGGGGGTGGTCAGCAGGATGGGGCCTGAGAGGAGACTGAGGCTAGGAGTCGGTCAGGGAGGATGGGGAGTAAGGGACGAAAGAGGGGGGGGAAGATGGCATCAGGGCAGGAGCCTCCTGTTGTAGAGATAGGGGAGAGTGAGGATGAGGAGCAGCTGGAGATAGGAGAGTCGAGGAGATGGATGAGAGTAGGGAGGCATGGTCAGCCACGGAGAGTGCGAGTCCATCCTTCCATGGAGGACTTGGAGGATTAGCAAGAGCAGGAGGGTAGGGAGGGCGATGATGCTATGGAGATAGATGGAGATGTGATGACTATGGATATTTGGGATACAGAGCCATTGGCAGTGGTTCCTATCATTACCTCAGGAGATCCAATTGTTCAGCTGAGATACAGTGTGGGGAGGCTTCAGAGTACAGATCAGAGGTTGAGGGTATCAGAGGTGGAGGTGACTAGATGCTGAGTCGAGCTATCTAGAGTATCGGTAGTAGATCAGAGGGATTATGGATTTATGGTGGACCTCTTATTCGCACAGGTGGAGGTGATGGGGAGGGAGAGAGAGAGACTGCAAGTTGTCATACAGGGGATACGAGAGGAGTTGGTTGCTGTCAGTTGGGATCATGATAGACTACAGGTAGAGACTGTTATATTGCAGGCTAGGGAGGCAGAGAGGATGATCGATCATGTGTCAACAGATAGTGGGCAGCAGGGAGGTGACCTCTGGCAGGAGCGAGATGAGCTACGGGATAGAGTGTATTGCTTAGAGCAGACGGTGGGAGAGATGGGGGTGATGCAGGAGAGAGTGAAAGGCGAGGGAGCAGGTTCATATTATATAGGGGGATAGGGATGTAGCACAGGCACAGGTACAGGTGGTGGAGGCAGAGAGGGATACATCGCAGGTGTGAGTTCAGGTGTTGTAGGATGAGAGAGAGTTGGCAGATGCATAGATTCAGTCTCTTTAGAGGAGAGGGGAGGCAGTTTCAGAGGTATTAGTACTGCAGGGAGAGCGAGATGCAGCAGTGTTGAGAGTCCAGGAGCTGCAGGGGGAGAGGGATGGAGCAGTGGTTCGGTCGCAGGCTGCACACAAAGAGAGAGATGCTACAGAGATACGGATGTAGACATTGCAGGGAGAGTGGGATGCAGTAGTGGTTCAGTGGCAGGCCACTCAGAGGGAGAGAGATGTTGTGGAGATACAGATGTAGACACTACAGGGAGAGCGGGATGCAGTAGTGGCACAGTGGCAGTTGATGCAGGTCAATGATGTGGTAGGGAGAGATATGCATGGATTACACCGGGAGAGGGATGCAACAATAGCCAGGGCAGTGGCTGCCGAGGAGATGAGAGATCGGATTCAGGCAGAGATGGCACAGTTATATCTATCCCAGGAGGCCTAGGAGTAGGAGAGGAGAGTGATTACGAGGGATCAGGATAGGTATCGTCAGGAGCGGAATTCCGCTCAAGTTTAGGTTGCGGAGCGAGAGGAGAATGCGAGAGAGGCAGGATTTTGGATGGTTGCATACCACCATGCAGTTCTAGACATGACCTAGTGGATATTTCAGTATACCCGATAGGCACCCCAGATGCCAATGCCATCTTAGTCGCTAGGGACACAGACTCGAGGTTACAGTGATTCACCAGGTGCTACACCAGGCAGGAGATTAGTACCGGATTCACCATGGAGATCAGATGTGGGTAGCTCATTTGGGAGGTGACAGGTTACTGAGTTTTTGACAGATGCAGGGTGGAGCATGTAGGATTTATCGACAGAGATCAGAGAGGTTCTATATCTCTGGATTTTGTAGTTTATTATGTGATGGATATATGATAGATTTTGATGTATGATGGACATGTGACACACATTATATTACTTTGATTATGACATGGGACAGTTCTTATTGGTACTATGTAGTATGTTTCCTTTTGTGAGGGGTGATTGTATGCACGTGTATATGATATTTTGGGTTATTTATGCACATTTTTATGATATTAGATGCTTATGTGGATGATTGGGTGTATGTATTGTGGAATATGGATGATTTTATTAATGCAGATATACACATGGTGATATGATGTGTGCCCATGTTACATCTATGTATATGTATATGATGGATTTTGTATGAACATTTTATATATGCAAGATGTGATGTATTATGAGTCTAACACTTTGTGATGCAGGTGGCGATGTATGTGTGGTTAATAGAATGACTCTAATATGCAATAATGCTCTTGTAATTTTAGAGGAAATAACACATAGCCATAAGTTCCAATAAGAACTGACATGATAATGGAAGGTGGGTATGTAGTGATTGTGGAAATGGGTGTCATTTGGCATTTGTCAAAAATTATTAGTATCCTGAGAAGAATGGGAAAGAGTGGGATAAAGTATTTGTGCAACCAAAATCATAGGGTGAAAGCAATGCAACATACGATGAAATACAATCCTAATATGAGTTGCCATCTTTGGAGCATTGATATTTGCTATAGCATAAGATACCGGATACCCTGATATATAAGACTAGGGCTAGTAGGCATCCAATGCATGAAACAACCATAACAAGTAAAAGGGGGCTACCCCAACACCCCAAGGTCACAATGACCTTGGTTAGGCCAGGCATTGGGATAACCACAAACACACAAGGATTCCCCAGCGTAACACAAGACCTCAGGGATCTTGGTGGGTACTACGTGGGACAACCGAAGAGGTAGCAACAAAGAAAAGACCAAGATGAACCCATATGTCGACTAGTCAAAGCACACCATGATATGATGGATCAAGGTGACCATGACAAGTGTTGATAGTGAGCTCAAATGAAAAATAAATTCCAAAACATCAAAAGATCATAATTAAAATCAATACATCCTTTGCCATAAGATCAAGGTGATGGATAGGATCGAAGAGGTCTACTAGGAAGGATGCATCCTATTGGGACCGATGATGGATACTAAACTAGAATGACCCAGTTTGATACCAGATGCTTTTCATTAACCAAATCTTTCGATAATATTATGATTTTATTTGAGAATAACGAGCTACAAGGGGACATAGACTGACACATCCTCCAGACCTAGGGGCTCGGGGGCCGATCAGAGATTAGCCTTTCCTACGTGAAAGCACAGAGCCCTCATAGTTCATGAAAAGACCACGGATAAAGCGAAAAGAGGATGATGAAGGCAAATGATGGATGATCAAGATGCGATGGTCAGAATACCCCGGGGGCAGATCAAATGATCAGCCTTGCCTATGTGACAACGAGGGGCAACGTAGTTCAACTAGAGACGCGACAAGACGAGATCTAGATGGAGACTGATACGATGGATGATCCTATGTGATCACACAGACCGAACGACGAGGAGATGAATGACATAATCTCAGAGTGGGATACTAAAAAGCTCAAGATGGGGGGGGAACAGGCTAGACAATTCGTCCAATGCTCAATCAAACTATAGCAAACGACCAAGAATGGGATGGGCGAGCACGATAGCGCGAATGAAAGCATAAAATAACCAGGATACTAGGTAGATAACGATTAGGCCCTCTACAGATGATGCTTGCTACCAGTTTTTCACCATCCATACTTATCCGAGGCGCCACCAAAGAGTGGTTTTCACCATAGGACGAAATTTTATTTTATTTTATTTTTTTGATTTTTATTTTATTTTTTGATTTTTTGATTTTCTTGATTTTTAATAGGTGGGGTTACCAAGCGGACTTAGGCGTAGAACTTCTTGAGATGTATTATGTTGATGGGTTCGTCAAGGGGCTCTCCTTCAAGGGTAGTCAACATGTATGCCCCAGATCCATATTTGGCAGCTATGATATAAGGCCCCAACCAATTTGGCTCAAATTTTCCTTTCTTGTTTTGGTCTTGCTAGGTATGCTGATTCTCTTTGAGGACAAGATCACCTACCTGAAACTGTCGAGGGTGAACCTTCTTGTTGTAGTGGCACTTGAGGTGGTTTTGATATGCTTGGAGGTGATCATAGGCTTTGATCCTTTTTTCATCAAGCAGCTCTAGTTGTGCAAGTCGTGCAACACGAGCATCCTCCTCACTAATAATATTTTTTAAGGAAACTCTTAGTGATGGGATCTCAACTTCAATTGGCAAGATGGCTTTGGTACCATAGACTAGAGAATAGGGAGTGGCCCTTGTAGGGGTACGGATGGAGGTGCGATATGCCCAGAGGGCGGGATGGATGTGGAGATGCCAATCTCGACTAGTGTTATTGACAACCTTTTTGAGGATGTGGATAAGGGTCTTGTTGGTTGCTTCTAATTGACCATTACCCTAGGGGTAATAAGGCGTTGACCAACGATGCTAGATATGAAAGGTGTTGCAAAGGTGTTTCATGGCTTGGTTTTTGAAGGGTTTTCCGTTATCAGAGAGGATTGTGGATGGGATACCATATCTACAAAGAATATGGTAAAGGATAAATTTTGAGATTTGGATACCGGTGATTTGTGAGAGTGGTATTGCTTCCACCCACTTAGTGAAGTATTCAGTGGTGGTAATTATGAATGTATGGCCATCGGATGATGGTGGGTGAATCTTACCAATCAAGTCGAAACCCCATTGAGAAAAGGGCCATGGTGCTAGGAGGGGCTGAAGATCTTGTATTGGGGCGTGAATCAAATCTGCATGTTGTTGGCATGGAAGGCACTTCTTCACAAATTCACAAGCATCATGTTCCAATGTAGGCCAATAATATCTAGCTCGTAGGATCCTTTTGGCTAGAGCCATACCATTTGAGTGAGCTCCACAAACACCACCATGTACTTCCATTAGTGTCGTGCAGGCTTCGGTCTCATTCAAACATCTAAGGAGGATTCCATCATACCCACGATGATAAAGTGTATCACTGACAATGATGTATTGGGAAGAGTGATGAACAAAGGATTTGCATTGGTTGCGTGTAAGTTCTAGGGGTATGATATTATCATGAAGATAGGTGTATATGTCCTGGTACCATGGGGAGGCGGGACCTACGATATCACACACCATATTAGTCTCAGGAATATCATATGCAGGGATTAAAAGTTGTTCAACAAGAAACTCACATTATGTTCAGTCTTTAGGCATGTCAATCAGGGAACTGATAATGGCCATTGCATCTGCCGCTTTATTCTGTACCCAAGGAATTTGGTCAAATTGTATGAAGGTGAAATATTTCTTGAAATCATCCACCATGCGCTTATAGGGTAACAATTTATCATCTTTTGTGAGGAATTCATCATTAACTTGTTTGATGACTAATAATGAATCACCAAAGACTCTTAGGTGAGTTATATGCCACTGTTTTGCAATTCGGAGGCCGGTGAGGAGAGCTTCATACTCTGCGATGTTGTTGGTACATGGGAATGCTATCTTGAATGATTTTGGGATGTAGTCACCTTGAGGGGTAATTAATAAAATTCCTGCTCCTGATCCATTATGAGTGTATGAACCATCAAAATATAGCGTCCAAGCTGGTGCTTCTGTAACTGTGTAGACTTCTTCATCTAGGAATTTAGTGTCTAGCGGGTAGGCATCTACTAATGGCACCTCAACCAATTGATCAGCTATGACTTGTCCTTTTATGGCTTTTCGCTCTACATACTCTATGTCAAATTCTCTTAGGAGCATGACCCATTTGGCCATGCGGCTAGTCAGAGTGGTTCTAGATAACAAATACTTCAAGGGATCAATTTTAGCGATTAATTTGACTGGATGGTTGAGCATATAATGACGGAGTTTCTGTGTGCTGAAGACTAGCGCAAGGCAGGCCTTTTCCATGGAGGAGTAGTTTAACTCATAGCCGACCAATGTTCGACTGATGTAGTAGACTACCCTCTCTTTGAAAGACTCATCATGTGCCAACAATGCCCCCAGCATGACTGAAGTGGCAGAGATGTAAAGCAGGAGGGGTTTTTCTGGAATAGGTGGCATCAAGATTGGTGGATGAGCTAAATATTCCTTAATTTTATTGAAACCCATCTGACACTACTGGTTCCAGCGGAAGGTGGAATCTTTCTTCAAAAGATGAGTGAATGGCTGACACTTATCCGCTAGCTGGGCTATGAATTGACGGATGGACTGCATCTTCCCCTGGAGGCTTCTTAACTACTTTAGATTGTGTGGAGGTGGCATGTCCAGAATAGCCTTTACCTTGGCGGGATCAACTTCAATACCCCTTCGGGAGACTATAAAACCCAACAATTTTCCTGACATAACCCCGAAGATGCACTTTTTTGGATTTAGCCACAACTTGTAATGTTCTAACCATTCAAAGATCTTCTTCAGGATAGTAGGATGTTCCGCTCGTGTTGTAGATTTCCCTAACAAGTCATCAACATAATCCTCCATGATGATATGGATAAGGTCATGGAAGATGACCGTCATTGCCCTCTGATATGTTACCCCTACATTTTTGAGACCAAAGGGCATAACATTGTAACAGAAAGTACCCCAAGGTGTTGTGAAAGTGGTCTTGTGTTGGTCCTCAGGTGCAATTTGAATCTGGTTATAACCAGAGAAGCCATCCATAAGGGATAGCATCTCATGTCCTGCTGTGAGGTCGACCAACATGTCAATGTTAGGCAAAGGGAAGTCGTCTTTTGGGTAGGCCTTGTTGAGATCCCTAAAGTATTTACAAATTTTAATGTTTCCATTTGGTTTGGAAACTGGTACTAGATTGGAGATCCACTTAGAGTAGTCAATTGGTCTGATAAAACCTGCAGCTAGTAACTTCTCCAATTCTTTCTTGACTAATAATGCAACTTGTGGATGCATCTTGCGGAGCTTTTGTTTGAGAGGCTTGGAGTCGGGGTGAACGTCTAGATGATGGACCACTAAGGAAGGGTCTAAGCCTAGCATGTCTGAATATGACCAAGCAAAATTAATGATTCCCTCTTGGAGTAGTTGCACAATGACTAGATACTCTTGCTCTGAGAGTGACTTAGCTACATAGGTGATCTTAGGATTTTCAGTAGTACCCAGATTAACTTCTTGGGTCTCTTCGATTAGAATAGATGATCGAGTAGATAATTGAGTTCCTACAAGGGGAAGATGAATATCTCCATCTTCTAGCGCCTCCTCGAGGTTTTCGCCATCAGATGCATCCTTTATTTTTACTTTTTCAAGGTTAGGAAGTGCCTCAAGGAGGTTTTCACTAGATGACCATTTTTTATTTTTCTTATTCTTATTTTTGCGACTGGAGTGTTCATCCTCCCCCAATCCCATGAGATTGACATATGTATCCATAGACATATTGACAGGTGCGCTATTACTTAGGTCCCAATCAATGAGCTCAGGGTGGCAAAGGGATAGGCTAATGGTGTAGATAGATACGCATTCAAACATGGATGATAGGTCGATGTGATCGACGTCATCGTATGCACGTATGATGGATTCTTCCTCGAGTATATTTTCCAATGAGCCATTGTCCATGGCAACACTATTGGAGGTATTAGATGATGTTGCAGGGCCTTTCTGTTTTTTATCGTATCTGATGCGTATGTTCTTCGACAGCTTTGATGTATCAATAGGTTGCAATCGACCCTGTTCTTCTTTACCTAGGCCCCTTCCTTGGTAGTTGTACTTTTCTACAAACTTAGCCAACCATGGGTATGCTTCCTGAAAATATTCCTTTAGAGGAAGATCCAGTTGAGGTTCTTCTTGATAGACCCATTGGCTTATATCATCTTCTGGTGCATCTATTTTGACACTGGTGGATCTGAAAGTGGTGGTAGGGATGTTCTTACCACTGAAGGTGATAGTCTTGTCTTCCTTTGGAGTAGCGTGTGAAGGTTGACCATACTCATGTGGTGACGGTGGCATGGTTGCTACATTTAGAGCAGTATGCATTTCGTATTCACCACACCCTTTGTCGATGATCTGGACTTTCATGACCGTAGGATTAGTGGTAGAAGATGGAGTGGTCATCGTGATGGAGGGAGGATTAGTGGATGTTGACTGAGATGCCCCCATTTCAACCTCGGGACAATAATGTAAATGGGGGAAGGACGCTTCTAAAGTGTGGAAATATTCAAATGGTTGGGGGTTAGCATGGATGGTGACTTCTTATCCATTGACGGGGAATTTTAGGCACTGATGGTACATGGAGGGGACGTCTTGCATAGCATGGAGCCATGGGCGTCCAAGGAGGAGATTATATGGCAAGTCTAGATCAAGGACATGACAGGTAGTGTATTGAAACACAGGTCCCACTTGGATAGGAAGACTGATAATTCCCTCTGAATTCCTTTATGCATTATCATAGGCTTTGATTGTGATGATTTGATTACTTAAATCTACTTGAGTATACCCCACCTGTTTTATGAATTTCAGAGTACACAAATTGAGGGCAGAGCCATTATCTACCAAGACCCTTTTTATTTTATGGTGGGCAACCACGACTTCGATATGCAAGTGGCGATTATGATTGATATTGATATTCGGCATGTCATTTTGGCTAAAATGGAGTTGATGAGATAAAGCCAAGTGTCCCACCAAAGCTTGGAATTGTGTGGGGTCGATGTCATTAGGCACATGGGTTTCCTACAGGGCTCTGTTGAGGATTTCTTGATGTATAGGGGAAGACTTAAGCAAATCAAAAATGGAGATATGAGCAGGGGTCTTTCCTAAGTGATCAAGGATGTTGTATTGAGAGCTTACAGGAGTTGATTGGGCGGGTGCAGAGGCTGTAGAGACAGTGATACGGGCTCGTTGTGTAGTAATAGCACACTGAGGGTCTTTGGCTTTAACATGTATCATGGATACACAGGGTTCTACCTGCTCAATGTAATGAATGACACCCTCGTAATTGAAGGGTACATTCTTGTAGCTCACATTATTTGTGTTGTTTTCTTGGGGATTACTACTAGATGTGCTTGGGCCTTGATTATGGTTTGGAAAGGCGTTTTGATATATTTGCAATTGAGCATTGGATGACGAAGCTTGACTGGGGTCAGCCTTGATATCACCTCGATCAATGAGATCTTGGACATAGTTTTTCAGACCCTGACACTTATTCAAAAAGTTTCCTTTGATTTTATGGAACTCACAATACTCATTTTCCTTAAACCATGCGAGCTTGGGTTTGGACTCATCAAATGGCTTGGTGACAGGGTACGTGATGGGATAGTTGATTTGCAACAACTTATTAAAGACAACACTCAGAGGTTCTCCTAATTGAGCATACTGACGTTTGGTGTTCCCTCGATTGTTCTAGTTCGACTGTTGGGGAGGACGAGATGTCCCCTGTGGTACAAAGATGGCGTTAGGTACAAACGGCTGTTGTTTTTGGGATGTATTAGCTACTTGGACATGTTTAGTGTCTATCGCACCGTCATTCACTGCATTCCTGTTCTTGTTCCAGAATCGTGGTTTATCCCCAAATGACCTCTCTTTGTCATGATTATGTATTTTGATGTGTCCCTTGGCAACAAGGGTATGTTCAAGGATGGGTCCCTTTTCCACTATCTCCGTGAAAGTGGTGACACAATGTAACCTAAAATTATAGGCCATGTCGGGATGAGAGTTTTCCATGAAAAGAGTGACCATGTCTTTTTCTTTCAGAGGGGTGTTCATTCAGCTTGCTAATGCACACCACCTTTGGAGGTAGCTAGTAAAGTTTTCCCCCTCACGTTGTTTCTCTTTGAGGATATCTAAGGTGTTCGTGTCCTCCAAATTGAAAGAGAAATAGGATACAAATTTTTCTGATAGGTCTGCAAAAGTTTTTATGGACCCTTTTTCAAGGGTCATGAACCAATCCAGGGCGTGGCTTGTCAGGCTTTGTGGGAATAGGCACAAGAGATAGTTGTCATTATGCATGACCTCTTGACACTGGGAGTAAAATTCCTATAAGTGAGCCTTAGGGTCTTTGTTCCCCTTGTATTTGTCAAACTTTGGTATTTCAAAATGTTTAGGAAATGGGATTAATGAGATGGAGGGATCAAATGGCTATGGGCATATGTCTTCAAATTTGAATGATTGTTTTCTAGCCCCGGCTTGAAGGTCTTTAAGAGCGGCTTTGATTTCCAATAGATCCGAGTGGACCGGTGGCAGGTTGGGGGGATATTGATGATAGGATGATAAAGGATCTTACTAAGAGAGCGTCGAATTATTGAAGTATGAATTTTGATAGTTGGATGATGACATGCCTTGTTGATAAGCCAGGGGATTTTGTTGGTACCGGGGTTGCTATTGCGAGGTATAGTAAGGATTTGTTTGATAGAAGTGTGAGGTAGGCTACTGAGGAGCTTGGATGAGATGTTGCAGATTGATTTGTGAGTGTTGAAAGTACTGTTGTGATTGTTGGGAGGCCACATAAGGTAGTTGTTGATGAAATTGCTGCTGATTATGATAGTAATAGTGCTGAGGGGGTTGTTGTGATGTCAACTATTGTGTGGGCCAAGATGGGGTGTTGTGTTGTGGTTGAGTTTGCGGACGTAAGATGGATGCGAGGAATGGGGATATGGTCTGAGTGACAAGTCGGGATGGATTTCCTTGCGATTGGTATGGTGGTTGTTGAGAAGAAACCAAAGCATTATGGAGGGGTTGTTGCTGATGAGGTGGCTGAGATAACGTTGAGGTGTTATGTAAAGGAGGTTGTTGGGTACCAACTAGAACATTCGGTTGGGACGTGGCTTGTAGAGGTAATTGAGGTAGAAGGTTGGATTCATGAAGCTGTTGAGATGTATATGAAAGTGATGGTGGATTTACAGCCCCAGGAGGGGGAAGCAATGCGGTAAAGGGGGCCCCCCCAATGTTGATAGTAGGTTGATTTGAAAGAGGTGGTGCTGTTAGTTGTAATGGCGCAGGTTGTAGAACATTTAGTGGCATACCATAGACGAGAGGACTATCGGGATCAGGCACTTGAGGATTCCTCATAACTGAGATTGGAGCGTGTGGGGGGTGGTTAACATGATAAATAACATCATTTCCAAATTCAGGTTGATGCCACCCCTCAACTGGAAGAACATTGGGGATGTATGAACTCTCTAGTGCATTTTGTGAATGTTGGGGTGCATTGGATGTGGAACCCCTATATTTGGATAAGTCAACACCTGAGGGAGTTTTGACACCCTTCTCGATTAGGTGGGCCAAAATTTCCTCCCCATGCTTTTCAAATAGATGGTCAGTCATTTGTACATTAGCGAGATTACTAAAATGTTCCTCAAGCGTGAGTTCGGGTTGATTAGCCATACTCTCTTCACCATGTGGGGAGTTGTTTTGATTTTCGGTGTTGGAGTGCGATGAAGTACCATTATGAGGATCTTGGGGGATGTTATTAGGATCTTGAACAATATTGGCACCATTGGTGGGGTTTGTATTGTTGTTAAGGTCTTGAGTCATGTTTGCTTGGGAATTTTGACCTTGTTGTTGTGTCATTTCTTTCTTAACTTGTGACTTAGTTTGAACGGGCATGCAAGTGTGCTATGGGTGGATTATAAAGATGCCTTTGGTGAATGATTTGATTGTGATTGGATGAGATCCGATTTTGATGAGATGAGAGGAGGGTTTGGATTTAGATCAGATCTTATGTGGATAGATTGAATTGGATTGGACTTTGATTAGATCGGATTTTGATTGGATAGATCGGATTGGATTGGATTTTGATTGGATAGATTGAATTCGATAGGATTGTGGTGATTGAACGAATGTGATTTGATTGATTAGGTAATTGGATGATTTGACTAAATGATTGGGTTTGATAGATTTGGATGATTAGATGGGTATGATTGGATGATGAAAGATTTGAGAGCCCCTAAGTTTAATCAAAGAAAGTTACCTTTAGTAACCTAGCGTGTTGATTGATTAAGTGGATGATCATGACACCGAATCCACCTCAAGAAAGAAATGGATTGATTTGGGTCAAGGATGATAACTTACAACACTGAATTTACCTCAAGATGGACGTAAATTGATTTGGGGTCGAAGTTAACGACTAATAATCAAATTTAAGCGCTAGGGTCAATTTGGGTAACCACTTTGTAACACAAGGTTAAGATAGTTTGATTGTGGGTGGTGTTTATGAGATATGGGTTTGGTGACGTAAATGGTAAAACTTTGATGTTCACTAGGTGATGATATAGGCTTTCGAATGGATTATGGAAAAATTCAAAATGAGCGAATGGATTGGGGATGTTTGTGGAGAATGAATGGGGATTTAGGACGGTTAAACAGAGGTTTGGAATCATAAGATGGAGGTTTAAAATGATCAAATGAAGGTTTTTGGAGTTTTAGGAGGACAAAACGGAGGCTTGGGATGATAAGATAGTGGTTGGGGATAATTAAATGGATCCAAACGGGGTGATTTTGGGTGTTCAGAGGGAAAATTCACCTTTCTGTAGTAAATAAGGGGGCGTAGTCACCCTTTTGTGGAAAATCAGGGGCGCAGTCACCCTTCTGCAGAAAATCAGGGGCGTAATCGCCCTTCTACAAAAAATTAGGGGCACAGTTGCCCTTCTGCAGAAAATCAAGGGTGTAATCGCCCTTCTGCGGAAAATCAGGGACTTGGTTTGATGAAAATGACAATGGCAAGGACTTTAAAATGACAATAACAAGGCCAATTCGTCAAAAAGTTTACTGGTTTTTCACAAGAAGACACTTTCAAGCAAATACAATCCTATGATTAGTGTTAAGGTTATGGCCAACATGGTCTTAATCTAGGATGCACAAGGTGTCTAGGGAGTCCTCGATATACTCTTGGTATGTGAGGCACAACCGTGAACACCAACCTGTCACAAGCGTGAGTTGGGAACCCCAACGAGATACTGAAGAGCTCAGACCAACTCTTCATGTCTATCTAGGTATCACCCTAGCTTCGACACTCCACCAATTACGACGTGACTGGATTGGGGTACAACTTTTTCTCTCCCCCCTTTATATACCCCGCCGGTACGCGTGGTTGGAATCGTTCCTTGGGGTGATGAAATCCCCAAGCAGGTCCCACTAGAAAGAAAGCACTAATTATTTCCAACTACTCCCCAGGCTCACATGAAGTGCAAGGGGAAAGTGAAAACAAACCAATGCCCTCTTTGGGTAACACAAAAAGATAAACAGAGCAAGAAATGAATATTACTCCCCCTAATTAAACTATGTTCTTAGATTAACGCAAGTAGCAAGGATAGTTTAAAAATTCTGAGTGAACGGATAGCCCTACAAGCAAATGTTAGATGTTTTACCCCACTTTCTTCATCAACTTCATAAGAATATACTACAAAAAGTTAGCAAAAACACCAATATCCTTGCAAGAACAGCATTAGGGGGTTAATACTTGAAAATAGCAAAAAACTGAAGCCAAAATGATAGTTTTACCTTTCAAAATGTGTTGCTTCGTGGTGATAAGGGGGTGCAGTCGCCCTTCTGCAGAAAGTCAGGGGCGCAGTCGCCCTTCTGCGAAAATCAAGGGCGTAATCGCCCTTCTGCGAAAAATGAGGGGCGTAGTCGCCCTTTTGCAAAAAATCAGGGGCGTAATCACCCTTCTGCAGAAAATCAGGGGCCCAGTCGCCCTTCTGCGGAAAACCAGGGGCGTAGTCGCCCTTCTACAGAAAATCAGGGGCCCAATCGCCCTTCTACGGAAAATCAAGTGTGCAGTCGCCCTTCTGCGGAAAACTAGGGGCATAGTCGCCCTTCTGCAAGAAAAGTGTTAGCCAAAATTTTTGGTCAAGGAGGGGGCATAGTCGCCCTTCTACAGAAAAAGTGTTAGCCAAAAATCTTGGTCAAGGAGGGGGCGTAGTCACCCTGCGGAAGAAAAAGTGTTAGCCAAAAATTTTGGTCCAGGAGGGGGTGTAGTCGTCCTTCTGCAAGAAAAGTGTTAGCCAAAAATTTTGGTCAAGGAGGGGGCATAGTCGCCCTTCTGCAGAAAAACAGGGGCGTAGTCTCCCTTCTGCGGAAAAACAGGGGTGTAATCGCCCTTCTGCGGAAAAACACGGGCGTAGTCGCCCTTCTGCGGAAAATCAGGGGCATAATCGCCCTTCTGCGGAAAACCAGGGGCACAGTCGCCCTTCCGCGACATATTCCTCTAAAAAATCAACAACAACGAACGTTAAATTGAGGAACCCGCTTGTGGGTCCCACCGGACGTGCCATAAATGTGATATCAAAATGTCTAACCCTTTCTAAGCAATTAAAATGCAATGGAAAAACATAAGGAAACACCTCAAGATTAGCCTAAGAAATTTGTAAGTGCAAAGAGAAAAGTGTAAAATGATGACAAATGGATATACCTCCCTTCTTGCAGCTGAAACTCCTTGGTTGGCCCTTGATTTTGATTTGGTTTGTATACTCCTTGATGGCTCTTGATATGGCTAAATGCAAGTCTTGAATATATGCTTGAATGTAGATGCAAATGGATGAATGTTGATGGCTAGATGAGTGCACAAAATGGAAACATTTAGTTGCAAAATGACTAAGTGTTTCAAATGCCTTAGAGGATGGGGTATTTATAGAGAAACTTGAATTCTCTAGAGAATTCAATGGTTGGGATTTATCCAACAAAGTCAAGATGAAGGGCTAAGGTGAGTTGAGGACTCACAAGCCCTCACATTTTGACATGTGGAATGTGAGAGGGCTAAGGGTGAGATGATGTGTAGATAATGTGGAAGAGAGGTACATGATGTGGAGGAAGGAAAAGTACCTTCCAAGTACCTTGGGGAGTGAGAATATTTCTTTAAAAAGGAACTTCTTATCCCCAAGTGGGAGTGAAAATGACACTTGAAGAATTTTGGAATTTCTTAAAAATCTCCATGGGAAAAGAGAAAGAGGTTGGAGAAATAAATGTGAATTAAAAATTCACATTCATAGGAGAATCTAATGGATAAGAGAGGGTCTCCAAAAAGGTGGGAATTGGTCACATGTGCATGAGGTGACATGTCAAACATTGTAGAAGCCTTGGAAAGATAAAATGTGAATTAAAAATTCACATGGGGAGGAGAGAGACATAGGATGAATAAATGAGAATTAAAAATTCTCATGGGAAAGAGGGTCAATGCCCAAAAAGGAAAAATGGAAAGATTGACTAAAAAGTGGTGCTAAAAGTGGTTAATGACTTTGATTAAAGTTGTGCAAATACTTGATTATGATAATCAGTGGAAGATTAGTGACAAGTGGAAAATGTAGGAGGATGTGACATTAATCCTTGATTAAGAGGATGCACACCCTAATTATGAATTAATTGAATTAGTCCAAATTAGAGATGGATTATGGAGGATGTGACAAAAAGAAGAATTTTAAATCGATTTTAATTCAAAATAATTAAAATGACTAAATTAAATAAATTGGTGTATTTATTTAATTTAGAGAGGATAAAGGTAACAGATAAAGTGTTTAATTGTTAAATTAAATACTTTAAGAATCTTATGTGGGAGTGTAATATTAATTAAATAAATTAATATTAACCGAATTGATGAATAAAGAGGTAAATTTGATCATATGGGCGTGATCAAATTTGGGTGTCTACAGAAACATTAGACAATATCATACAAAAGATTCTCTGGTCTTACTTGCAAAGTCTGAAAGATTCTTTGAGAGATCTTCTACCGCTTGGAGTTGCTGACATCTCCTCCAATATCTTCCACGATTTCTTTATTACATGGTAGCAATTTTCGTTTTCACTCTACAAAAACCCAAAAAACTAAATTAAATGCACAAACCAAAAAATCAAAAGCTAATTTAATGAGTTCTTAAGAAAATCTTTTAATTTCGATCTTGCCAATTATGAAAAGACCATGGAGTAGAAATTGAATACAAATTGGACGGTTCTAGAAAAATTCATTGTCATCAATTTATCATCAGTAATTCACCATCAATAATTCACCATCAAGTTCAGGTTGTGACATATTCATCAATTTATCATCATGATATATTCACCATGTATAATTTTTTCAATATTTAAGTGGCCAAGAGCATCCAAAAAAGAAAAAGTAAGAGATTTTGTTGAATGCATAAAAAAACTATAGTGATGAATATACCACGACAATGAATTACTAGTGGTGAATTGTATATGTGATGAATATATCACAACAATAAATTTTTGATGATGAATTTACCTAAACCCAAATTGAACATAACAGGAGAAGAATTATTAATACGTTAAATTTGTTTGAAACGATGTTGTCGAAACCACCTGGATTTACGATGTAATCAAAAACCAAGATTGGAGCCAAAGATGCCAATGCCCCAATTACAATATGTGGGTACTTCTGTTGGAAAATTGAATGCTCCTGAGCCTCTTCTCGCCCACCTACCTGTCAGGAGCATTCGATGCCTGCAGCCAGAAGATTGTTTTGGGGATTTCCTTTCCCACTTGCTCCTGATGTGCACCTAAAGACTGTAGAAGGAATTAATGAAGTTGGGAATTTTTGAATTCCAATTCAATGCTGGTAGGTGAATTCAAAATTGAGAGGGAATGTGATTGAAGACAAAAAGAATGAAGGAAGTTTTAGTCAGATAGTTAGTCAGTTGGAAGAAGAAGATTTTGTTGTACAGCTGCAGCCTACAGACAGAGAATGTTTTTCTGTTTGAGCTTCTAAAAGCTCCTAGACAACAACAACTATTAGTTTTGTGTGTGAGCAGAGATTGCTCTTGAAGAGTTCTGTGTAGCTCAGTCCAGTGAGCTCCTAGTAGCTCCTGAAGCTATCTAAACTTGTTTGAGCAATTGATTGCTCCCAGTAGATTGAAGTTCATATTTTAGAGTTTAGTTTTTGAATTTTTTTTTATGCTCAGTATTTATGTATTTCTATTTCTAGCTTAATGAATAGAAAGAAAGCTTGCATATATCCTTGTTTGTTTTGTTTATTCCACATTTGAGTATTTCCCTGTTTGTGTTTTTGGGGAAATAGAGCAGCAGCTCTGTGATTTCTGTGCAATCAAAAATTTTGACATGGTATCAGAGCCATAGGCCCCATTTCCTTGTGAGTTAGGGCATTTTTTTATCTGAGTTATAGTTTATTGTGTAGGAGACATGGCTGGAGATGAAGGAAAGAGTTGGTAGTAGCCACCATCCTTTAATGGACAAAACTATGATGTTTGGGCAAAAAAGATGAAGACCATTATGGTCGCCAATGATTTGTGGGAGTTTGTGGTCAATGGATTCAATGATGTAACTGACCCAACAACATATATTGTGCTCACAAA
Organism: Sequoia sempervirens; assembly: GCA_007258455.2. Taxonomy (NCBI): domain Eukaryota; kingdom Viridiplantae; phylum Streptophyta; class Pinopsida; order Cupressales; family Cupressaceae; genus Sequoia; species Sequoia sempervirens. Next base: position 119,611,840 of record VDFB02256132.1, read on the forward strand.
CAATCAGGAGAACTAGCTAAAGGATTTGAGGAGAAAAGATGCTAAGGCATTAAGTTTGATTGAAGCATCCTTGACAGAGGCCATTTTTCCTAGAATAGTAGCAGCTAACTATGGAAAGGAAGCTTGGGAAATCCTCCAAACCTGTTACAAAGGAACTGACAAGGTCAGATTGGTGAAGCTCCAGATGCTTCGAAGAGAGTTTGAGACTCTTGAAATGAAGGACAGTGAGTCCATTTATGTTTTCCACACAAGTCTCTCTGGTTTGATAAACTAGTTGAGAGTGAATGCTGAGATCATTGATGATCAAAGGATTGTGGAGAAAGTTCTCAGGAGCTTACCCATGAAGTTTGATGCAGTGGTGATTGCCATTGAAGAGGAAAAGGATCTCACAACATTGTATGTTGATGAGCTGATGGGTTCTTTGCAAACCCATGAGCAAAGCCTAAATAGGTCTGCAAGTTCCTCCCAAGAGCAAGCTTTTAAAGCTTAGTCAAATGCAAGAGCCAGAGGGAGAGGTAAAAATAGCTCCATATGTGGTAGAGGGAGATCTGGACGTGGTAATGCTAGAGAAGAAAGCTTGGTGTGAAAAAATAGCCAAGAGGGAGCAAGCAGCTCTTAGATTAGCTCCCGAAGAGGCAAGAAGAATAGCAGTTCGTATCTAAAGAATTACAAGAGAAATGTTGAATGCTACTACTGTCATAAGTTTGGGCATTATGCAAGTGAATGCTAGACCAAGCAAAGAGATCAGTCAAAACAAAGTGAAAATGTGGTTGATTCGAATGTGGTTGAAGGAAGCCAGTCCACAACCTTCATCATGTGCAACATTGGTGAAGAAGGCAGCCCCGAAGTCTGGTATTTGGACAACAGTTGTAGCAACCACATGAGTGGTAATGAAAGTCTTTTTTCTTTCATTGATAAAAATGTAAAGTCTGAAATAAGAATGGGGAACAATGGAGTAGTTCTTGTTGTTGGTAGAGGATCTATTATGATTCGAAACAAGCAAGGTGAGAAGAAGGAGATACAAAATGTATTTCTTGCTCCTGGATTAAAGCACAACCTAATGAGTGTTGGTCATCTGATCCAAAATGGATACAAAGTGCTCATGGAGAAGGGTCAATGTGTCATTTATGACAAGATTGAGAGGACTAAGGTGTTTGCAGCAGTCCAAATGACAAAGAACCCGATGTTTCTGTTGAAGATTGAGACGTGTTTCTCATCTCAGTCCATTGCTGCACCTCTCAAGAATGGAGAATGTATAGCAGTACATCATGTAGTGCTCAAGAGCACCATTCAAGATCCCTCTAAGCTATGGCATCTAAGGTATGGACATTTAGGCTATGTTGATTTGAATCTTTTGTCCAAGAAACGAATGATTGATGGTTTTCCAAGAATAGTAGAGCCTAATGTTAGATGTGAGGCTTGCATTTTGGGCAAACAACATAGGAAGCCCTTTCAATCAAGAAACTCTACAAGGGCAAGAGCACCATTGGAGCTAGTGCATACAGATTTGGTAGGCCCTATGCAAATCATTTCTGTTGGTAAAAGAAATTTTTTTATGACCTTTATTGATGATTACAGCTGTAAGACATGGGTTTATTTCTTGCAACATAAATCTAAAGCTTTTGACAAGTTTTTGTTGTTTAAGGCCTAGGTTGAAAAGGAGAGTGGACATGTGCTAAAGGTCCTAAGGTCAGATAGAGGAGGAGAGTATACCTCTAATTTGTTTGTGAATTTTTTCAAGAAAAATGGAATCAAGAAGGAGCTAACAACCGGTTATACTCCACATTAAAATGGAGTGGCTGAAAGAAAGAATCAGACCATCGTGGAAATGGCAAGGAGCATGATGAAAGCAAAAGGACTTCCGACTGAATGTTGGGGAGAGGTTGTAGCAACAGCTGTATATTTGATTAATAGAAGTCCAACAAAGGTAGTTCATGACAAGATACCTCAAGATGCATGGACAAGATGCAATTGGATAGTTGATCACTTGAGAGTGTTCGGGTGTGTAGCATATGCACATGTGCCTAAAGAAAAGAGGCAAAAATTGGATGACAAGGGTGAAAAATGAATTTTCACGGGCTATAGTGAAGATCCAAGGCCTATCCACTATATAATCTCGTCACCAAAAAGATAGTCATTAGTAGGGATGTGGAGTTCCTAAAAGACAAGTCTTGGGATGGAGTGGTAGATTTTGAAAGATCAGAACCGCTCCTGATAGCTCCTGAAGAAGTAGAAACTAAACCTAAAGTTTAGCAAGAAGAGTCTACAAATGCTCCTGAAAGCGTTAAATGAGCTCTTGAAAGCTCCCAATGGCTCCTGATGGTTCCTGAAGCCTAGAGACTGTCAGCAAGATAGTCAGGTAGGCTGTCACTGTTAGCCAGATGATCGACTCCTGAAGGTACCAGTCGAGCTCTTGAAAGGCCCCTGAGAGCTCCTAAAGTTGGTAGACAACTAGGAAGACTTTCATAGATAGCCAGAGATTCGGCTGCAGTGAGCTCCGGACGAGCTCCTAAAGTGCCCCTGAAAGCTCCTGAAGTGAACAGACAAAAAGGCAAGTAGCCAGAGATAGCCAGAAGATTGGCTCCTGAAAGCGCCAGAAGATTGACTCTTGAAGAGCTCCTGAGAGCTCTTGAAATCTCCAGAAGAGCTCCTGAAGTCATCGGTAGAGCTCCCGACAGCTCCTGAACTTGCCTGCATAGCAGCAGTAGTGAAAGTACAGATCCACCTCTTGCCTCCCTAATGCCAAAGAAGACCAAGAGTCTAAGGGAGATCTACCAAAATGAAAGGTATTATGAAAAATTTGATGAGTGTGAATTTTGCATTATTTTCTCATGGTGATCAAGTTTATTTTGAAGAAGCCATGAAGGAGGAGAAATGGTGTGAGCCCATGGATGAGGAGATTGATGCAATAGAGAGGAACAACACATGGGAGTTAACTAATTTTCCTCCCAACCAACAAGTTATTGGAGTAAAATGGGTCTACAAGACCAAGAGCAATGTCGAAGGAAGGATAGACCGGCACAAGGAAAGATTAGTTGTCAAGGGGTACAAATAGCAGTTTGGGAGAGATTACAATGAGACATTTGCACCTGTTGCAAGGATGGAAACCGTGTGGGTAGTCATAGCAATCGTAGCCCAACACATGTGGAAGGTATTTCAAATGGATGTGAAGTCTGCCTTCCTTAATGGAGTGTTAAAAGAAGAGGTTTATGTGGAGTAGTCATTCAGATATGAAGTTTTGGGTCAAGAACACAAGGTTTATAGGTTGAAGAAGGCTCTCTATGGGCTAAAGCAAGCTCCACGGACATGGTACATTAGGATTGACTCATATTTGATGAGCAATGGCTTTAGCAAAAGTGATGGTGAGCCCACTCTTTACATCAAGGCAGCAAATGGTAAGGTTTTGATTGTTGTCTTGTATGTTGATGACTTAGTTTTTACTGGGGATGATGATTTCCTCATTGCTGATTTTAAAGAGGCCATGAAAAGAGAGTTTGAAATGACAGATTTAGGTCTCTTGAGTTATTTTCTAGGCATAGAAGTAAAAAAAATGCATGATGGTATATTTATCTCTCAAGAAAAATATGCAAATGAGATCTTGAAGAGATTTAGGATGCTTGAAAGCAAGCCTGCCCCAACACCAATAGCCATAGGTCTAAAGTTGAGCAAAGAAGATTGCAGCAGCAATGTGGATCCGACCCTGTTTAAAAGTTTGGTTGGAATCTTAATGTATTTAACAGCAACTAGGCTTGATATAATGCACAGTGTGAGTCTTATTTCCAAGTTTATGAAGACTGCATGGGAAACCCATTAGCAAGCGGGTAAAAGAATCTTGAGGTATGTGAATGGCACCAAAGGATATGGCATTTTGTACACAACAAAAAATGAGTTTGGGCTAGTTGGATACACGAACATTGATTGGGTAGGAAGTTTGGATGATAGGAAGAGCACATCGGGCTATGTGTTTCATTTGGGTTCAAGAGTCATCTCATGAGATTCCAAGAAGCAACCTATCATTTCCCTATCAACAACAAAGGTTGAATATATAGCAGAAAATGTAGCAGCATGTCAAGTTATTTGGCTAAGAAGAATCTTGGTAGATTTGAGAGAAGAACAAGAAGATGAAACAGTAATTTATTGTGACAATGTTTCATCAATAGCTTTGGCGAAAAAATCTTGTGTTTCATGGAAGAAGCAAGCACATTGAAATCATGTATCATTTTATCAGAGAATTGGTTGAGAATGGTGAAATTAAAATGGCATTTTGTAGGTTTGAGTAGCAGCTAGCAGACATATTCACCAAGCCTTTGAGCATAGACAGTTTTGAGCACCTAAGAACCAGATTGGGCATTGTTGATTTGGATCAGATTTGATCCTATTGCTTGTCAGCTCAGGATCAAGGGAGAGTGTTGGAAAATTGAATGCCCCTGAGCCAGAATCAGTATTTATGTATTTCCATTTCCAACTTAATGAATAGAAAGAAAGCTTGCATGTATCCTTGTTTCTTTTGTTTATTCCGCATTTGAGTATTCCCCTGTTTGTGTTTTTGGGGAAACAAAGAAGCAACTCTGTGATTTTTGTGCAATCAGAAATTTTGACACTTCAGTATGAACTAGGCCGCTAACACTGCAAACACATACAATATATACCTATATAAACAAGTTTTCATCACTGCATTTGAAACTCATAACACAATTACTGAAACACACTTACTTCCACTGCAAGATCCTCCAAACACAACCATTGGTGAATCCTCAGTTGTCAAATTCTTTTTGAGATCTGTAATTAATATAGCAAAATCAGCCAAAGCTTGAGTGGAGCTTAGATAGCCCATTGTGGTGGCATTGCTATAAGCTACATCTTCACTCCCGAATGGCATTGATTCACCATAGTAATGGTGCTGAAATCAATTCAAATCCATATTCAGATCTGCTTTTTCTAATAAAGGATAAAGTAGAACTATATGTAGAGCAGAGCAAAGCATACCTCAATGAAGATGAGAAGAGCCTTGAATTGAGGTGCAATGTTGAACATAAAGCTGGTGTTTTTAGTAAACCATTCAATATATCCTTTGTTTCCTGTATAAATTAAGATGGGCGAATTGGATACATAGCTATGAGGTGTATAGCTGAAATGGTCAAAAGTTTGTGTTAAGTATTTGACATCATAATGTATAGAGGGAGAAGAGGTAGAGGGAAGTGCATGAGTGTTCCATCCCATGAGTTGGTGAGGATGAGGAAGGGAAGTAGAGGGCACAAGTGGAAGGCCAACCAATACAAAAAATGTACAGAAGAGTAGGCACCTCGCCCTCCAGATAGCCATTGTATGTGAATTATTTTGCTTGAGTTATCCATGTTTGCATAAGTCATATAAGGCCGTTATCATACGTTTTGTATGCCTTTGTTTTGTCTTTTTCTTCCTTTTTTTTCCTTCATACGTTTTGTATGCCTAGTTATCATCACCTTTATTTTATTCTTTCCTTCATTTTTTATTCATTATGCTTGTTTGTCTAGTAATCGTCGCCTTTCTTTTGTTATTCTTCCCTTGAATTTTGCTTCGTAATTTTTTATTTATTTTTCATTAGTTTATATTTGTTGAGAGTGATATTTTATCTTATTATTTTTAAATTTATATCTTGTTATTTATTTTTTATGTTAAATAAAAACAGGTTTATTGAAGGATTGTTTTTTTTTTTTACAATAACAAAGTCAAAAGATAAGAGAAATGAGACAAGGATTATAATAATATAGAAAGTCAAAAAATGAAAGAACATCACAAAATTTGCACCAAATCAATAAAAAAGGATAAAATCAGAGGAAAGAAGTCTCATAGTTGGAATTTGTCAAATTTTGAAGACTTGAACCATCTTGCCACTCCTGTAAAATAAAATTATCCCACTCCTCAAAGAACTCTCAAGAGTCTCATTATCTAGATCTATAATGTTAGGTTGGGATACTAAGGGCATTGCTCTAGTTTCCCTTCATTTGCAGTCTTTCTTTTATGCTTCAATAATATAGATTGAAGTATAAAGAGAATAGGGGTTGAGTTCCTAATGGTGTTATATAGAATTTTATTAATTTGGTAATATTTTCTTTCAACTCATCCTAGTTTTTCTAGAGCATAAATAATCTATTACCTAGATTTTCTCAATTGTGAAAAATAATGGAGAACATATTGAATTCTTCTCAAATGTCTTTATCAAAGATAATATTATTATTACCACCTCCAACATCCTCCTTGTGTGTACTTGTTTCAACATTCTATAGTCTATGCTAGAGATTTTGGTATTGCTATAAAAGCCAATTTAGAATATTATTTTGGAGGTTGAAACTTTCTTGCAAATCTTGGATTCTAGCTTTAAGGCCAACACAATGTTGGCAAGAAGGAATCATGTTGGGTTTAGATTGAATTGGGAGCATTATCACCAAAATTATTCTCAACAAGGTCACCTTCATTTTTGAAATCTTGATAATCCGTAAACACAAATTGGTGCTAGATTAAGGATTTTCATTTTTTTTGTTTGACATAAAAAGGATAGGGGTATTAAAGTAGGAGTTTGCATAGGCTTAAAAGATAGTGGTGGAATTAAATTTTTAACCACTGTGGAGCCATCTTTTCTCCTTTAAACCTAGGTCTACTTGGTGCTGTCAAGATTGTCAAGAACCACAATTTTGGGAGAATTTGGAAATTTAGCACCAAAGATATCCAAAAGATTAGTTGAGCAAGAGAGATTAACTAGTGGGGTTTTGCAGACATTAATAAGGGGTAATAGAGGTAAAATGAGAAGGGGATCCTTTAGCAAGGTTGAAAATTTTGTGAAATGGAGTAGCGGGTTTCACAATCTCATACTTGTAAAGGTAATATATTAAGCCCTAGTGTAAAAAATATCAACCTTATCTAATAAGACTTGGCCATAGATTTCTCCAAATAAGTCAAAAGGAAGAATGAGAAACTCAACTTGATTTTATGTTAGGTGATTTAGCAATGGAAAATGATAACTTGATAAACTTGTTTGTATCAATATTCTAGGGTGAAGTATCTCATCAATGTGACAACTTCTCCTCATGTTTTGGGAAAATCCTCCTTTTTAACCTATTTCATTTTTTTTTACCTTCTCAACTTTCCTAAAAAATAGATAGACATGTGTTGACAATTCCCTGACTTGATAGTGCTCTACACGTTTAGCCTATTTGTTTGTAGCCACATGGCTTGGGTGATTAAAAATTTAGAGAATGAATATATGTTCTACATAGTCATGTATGTAAATCAATGTCATATAGGATTGGATTCAATGAATGACCAAAATCATACAAATTAGCCCTAGGTATTCATTTGTTTCCTAGACAATTGATTACGATTTTTGATGAATAGTTGCAAATAACATAATCACATAGAACATTTAGGTTTGGTTGATGGAGGTCCGAAGAGGTAATAAAATAAAGAGGTCTATAGAAGGTGGATAATTAATTGAAACAACTAGCCTATATTTTTAAGGTCAAAAACATGAACAAATGAAATTAATAGATTATGAAGTACATAAAAAATTGAAATCAAATTAATTAAAAAGTACAAAGCATGCTTACAAACTATCTACAACCTTCAAGTCATTAAACTTTATTCAATTAAGAAATACATTTTTTTTAATTTTAAAAGTAAAAATAATCTATATTACCTGAGTGAAAATTTGATGACCAACTCCACTACCAGGTGTTTTTGTCAAAGGTCCAAGATTAACCTATTCAATATAAAAAATGAGATATAATAATATCATTCATATAACATTCCATTATTCATGCGTGATATTTATAATTCTTTACTAGTTACATACCTCTATAGTAGACGTCATCGTGTAATACGTAGGTGGAGGACCGTTGTAAATAGGGTGAACACTATGACCCTAAAATTTCATTATAATAATTCAACTAATTTAGTTTATCTTGCAATTTGAAAATGAAATTTAATAAATTAAATTAAATGAACTTACTGAAATTTACCTGACTATCAAGGTCGAATGTATCATTCAAGAGGGCATATGTCATCACCATCTCATCAACTACAAATGTACCCTAGGCACATGCATCCTGACTATCCTCAGGATCATAGACACAGAGTGACCCACAAGCATGACATAAATGAGGTGGAACTCGACTCCTCAAAGACTCGCCTGCCTCACCCTATGCTAGAGGCCTAGTATGCTATATGAGGCTCTAAGTGAGGGAACTAATCAACTACAATGTATCCACCTCAACACTCTCCTTGACAATGGAAGGGATAGTCACATGCTCATATGTTGGTCACTATGCATCATACATTCCCCCACTATGTCCTATGTGGAGCTCCCACCTCTACCCTAAAACTCCTGCATGTCAAAATAGTTTGGGATTTTATTGAGGACAAACTCACAATAGAGTTTCCTAAAAAATATTGTGGTACCTCATTGTTGTTGCATGGAGGATGGTCAAAAGCCATCCAGCACCTTTCCTGAAAATAGTTTTTTATTCATTGGTGGTTGCATCGATGGATAGGGAACCTCTTGCATGTAGGATATAAGGGTTGATTTCTTTTAGGGTTTGTGAATAGTGCACATAAGTCAACTTTTGCAATTTTTTCATTTTTAACTTGTTTATATGATAATTTGTTGGTATAAAATTGTATAAGCTTGTCTCTTTTTGAACCAACTATTTATTTTCTTGCTAACTGAATCTACATGAGATCTTATGGATTGAAGTGATTGATCAAGTGTGATTCTATGCAAGGTTGTGCTTAAAGGATCTATCAACCTTCCAATTAACTCCTTGATTTGTTTTTTATTATTTTCAATTTGTCCTGTTAAATTTTCTTGTGTTCCTGGAGCATGATGAGGAATTGCAGGAGGTATTTGTTGAGGTTGTTCTTTAGGAGGGATTTTAGCATGAGGTGAATTAGGATTTTGAGGAGGATTTGGGGGTGCATTAAAATTTCTAGAAAATTAAATAAATTTACATCAAAAACATATTCAATCTACCTATTTAATACCAAATTCACACAAGAAAATAGAAATAACTTACTCCTTTGACCTCCCCAACATCATGGTGATATTTTGATAAAGATTCGATGAAGAAATTGACCAGTTTTGAGCTTCCTACAAAGCGAGCACATTATAAAAGGTTTGCAAGCCACAAAGGAGGTTTTGAACAACTGATAAAAATGAATCTAAATGAAGTTTTACTTTTTTTTGGTTAAATAAGAAGTTACATGAGTGCATTATAACATGCTCACATTATTGCTTATTCAAGCAATAACACAAGTATGTTATAATGTGCTCATGTTATTGCACATTCAAGCAATAATGTGAGCATGTTATAACATGCTGGCATTATGGATTTTTCAAGTTTAAAAGTGGGGTGGCCACTTTTTTCCCCCTATCTTTGTGCACCCACACACAAATCTAGAATGTTTATAAAAATTAGAGCTCACAGGATTGATCAAAAAATATATATATGTCCAAATATAAAATCAATTGACCCAACCCAAGTTGCCCCTATCCTTTGTGAGGGATGGCATGTCCTATCTGGGTCCTAATCCTTATGACCTAGGCTACTCTTGAGCTATACGTGGTCGTCGTGGTAGATAAGGCGACCTCCTATGTCTAGATACTCCCCCACTACTCATCAAACTTTGTGAATGGGACTTACTCTGAGACTGGCTTTGAGTGTATCTAGGTGTCATCTATGAGGGTGAACTACATCCTCATATAGTTATTTTTAATACTAGTTCTCCCAACCCTCCTAGTACAACTATCGAGCTAAATCTGCAGTGGAACTACTCAGTGTCTCTATAAATCTCACTATGCACTACTAAGCTCTCTACACTTTGATCATCAGGGTATCTCACTTGGTAGTGAGCTATGTAACCTATCCCTGTAAACCTTGTAGTTGTGTAACTTGTGCTTAAAGATCCTATTCTTGAGCTTGCAAATCTAGAATCTATGCCTGCATGCCATCATCTCCCTTGGCCTCCGCCTCTATGACATCTCAAATGGCCTCTTTGATGGGGATATCCTCCAAACCCTCATCAATTGCTATGTCATGGACATCCTCCTCCTCCTGCACCTCGACATCAGGCATCTCCTGCTCTTACTCAGCAACATCCTCTACCCACACATCCTCCTACCTCACCTCCTCCTCCTTAGTGATAGGTGCTAAATGTGCTAAAATAATGTGTGGAACCCTAGCTCTACCTCTTCCTCCATCCTTACCTCCATAACCTCCATCATTTCCTCTAACTCCACCTCATCCTACATCATCAACCCTCCCTCTCCCCCTACCCCTTAGTTTTCCTCTATGTCCTCTCCCCAATCCTTCTTGAGGAACTCGTACTGCAAGATTTGTGAAAAGGAGTCGGTCTATGTTGCAACCACCAGTCATCATACTTTGGTGTGGTGCATGCATCTACAACCTCTAATCATGCACCCCATTGAATAGGCTATAGCTGGTCAAACTCTTGGAATGTTACTTGACCCCATTGTCCCATCTCCCAAGTTGATCTAGCAAACATAGCACTACCAATATGAACATCCTACCACTCCCCAAATTGTAAGCTCTCACAAGTATAAAGCAGTAGCAATATCACCTATGTTCAAACAACACATTGTGTCAATCATGACACCTAGCTAAACCTATTATACTTACATTGAACCTTAATTTTTTTCCTAAATATGCATTTAATTGAACAACATTTAGATGTGTCACTTTACTTGACAAATGTGTCACTCTAATGTAATACACAATCAGTTGTGGCTCAACATAACATATGTGGTGCACTGTCTTATAATTGTACCACTGAAAATCATTTATGGTGCTAAATCCTAAACATGTGGTACCTTGATACACTTGTGGCTCTAAAAATAGTTGTGTCCCACATACAATTGTGGTGCCACAAAAAAATCTAGTGCATTTTAACACACATAGTGCTAAACCTAATGATTGTGGCATTCGTGACTACGAATGTGGTGTAGAATTATGCATTATATCCATTGCTCAATTTTTGAGCCCTAAAATCTAGCCAAAAATACAAAAAAATCAAAAGCAGGAAGGGGTACATACTGCATCACATGACCCCTATGGTCGCCCAAAATTCTGGACATGCCACCCATAGTGAGAAGCCTCTAAAATTTCTACCACAGCTCTACTGCTCTACTCCTAATGCTCACTCCTCTCCTCCCAAATTTTCAAAATCACAATGCACAAATGAGGAAAATGAACCCCCAAAGGCCTATTTATAGACCTCCCAATCCCAAATGGACCCCCCTTCATAATTGGATGCATTGTCCATGTACTTAAATTGCTAATACAAAGGCCCAAATTGACCTATAAACCTAATTTTTTATCATTTACATAGCTATACACATCAAATCATCTCGTAAAAAAATTGCCAAATTTTTTTAGAATTTTTCTAAATTTCCCAAGAAGCCACCACACTATCTCGCTATCATTGGGGCATACTAGGGCAAGTCTTGAACATTATTTTTTGAATTTTCTTTGACACAACACTTCAAAATTGCATTGTATGAAAGAGGGGGAAAATGCAGATACTTGAAATTGTCCCAACTTGGGAGTAACACTTTTACACTAATTATCATCCTATTCCTAATGATTAAATAATGTTCAATTATTTAGTTATTATCTAATGTTCTATTTCACTATTAATTAAATGATTTTATATTATTTTAAAATTAATTCACTTTATCTTTATTCTCCTTGATTAAGTAAATAAATCTTATTTAATTATGTTTTTAATTATCTTTATTCTTCTAAATTAATATAATTATTTAATTAATCATCCATTATTCCTTTTGAATCAAATAATTATTTTAATTATTTAATTATCTTATTTCTCTCAACATTATCCATTCTTCAATAATAAATAAAATTAATCTTATTTATTTAATTCCACTTACACATTCCTTTAATATTTAGATAATACTTAATTGATTTAATTAATCATTAAAACTCATGCATTTCTATCTCATTTTTAATGAACACTCTCTTCTAGTCGATTGACTAACTAATTTCACTATATTGATCAATCAAATCAATTTACTCCCACTCAATGTGAGTTAACAAAGCAATCAATTCCCATAACTAATTCATGCAAACAACTAACAAAAATCATGCAACTAGTTGCAACCAGTTAAATGATCAATCAATTCTTCTCATGGAATCTCCACTATTGATATTGATCATCCACCTCTTAATATTTATCTTCCATCCAAATCATCCTTTTCTATAAAATCAACCTTCATTACCATTTGAAGGCTAACCACAAATATTTAAGAATTTTCTATCAATTTATCAATATGAGCTTAAACATAATAGTGCACACATAATTTTTTAGAGAAAAGAAAAATTGGAGAAGAACAATTGAGATAATTTAATCTTGATGTAAGAGGAAGGAAGCTACATGCTCTGATATTATTTAATTTCTTATGTTTGATTGTGCTTTATTGATCGATTAGATTTGGATTGTATGAATCTTGTAGTTTAGTGGTTGCTATTTCTAGTTCATGTTGTTTAATCTTATTTTTTGGTCTTATACAAATAACATGTTGAAGTGAGCAACCAAGATCTTCAATTTGTAACACCCAATAACCTCCACAAGTAATAGAGAGAAGCAACAATGGAAGATGCTATTCCACCAAACAAGAATTACAATATGATACAATATGATCAATATGCAGTTCACAAGATGAAAAATATGCTAGAGATGCATTGCTTATAAAGGCAAGGGTGAGAGATAGGATTAGAAAAGATCATGACAAGTGTCTTAATCCTATCACATAAGGCAACTAACTCATAACTACCTAGGATAATGCAAAGTCTAGATAAGACAACTAAGACTTCTAGAAGAAAGCTTATATCCTAAGTAAACTTAACATGTGAGCTAAGTCCCCTAAGTCTCTAATATAGAATTAACTAGGTACAAGACTTTATTCACACCAAAATCCCCCCTTAAGTGCAATTTAGGGAGGAACAATCTAATGCAAGAAAGAAAAAGATGGGTCCTTGCAACAAGGCCTAATGAGGTACCCATGTACAAAACAAAATCTCAGAAGGGTAGAAAAGGAGAAAAACCTTGTGGGAGAAAACTCTTCTCCAAAAGAGAGAAAAAGCTACAAAGAAAATTGAAGAAGGAAGGAGGACTCATCAAGACCCCCCAAGGACAACTTCCTTCACCCCAAGCATCGATCACAACTGAAGATAACGAGGCGATGCCAAAGGTTTAGTGAAGATGCATGCAACCTGTTGATTTGTAGGAAAATACTCCAAGCTAAGAAAATATGCTTGATAAAGCACATGTGGATCTAAATATGCTTAGTATGTTGATGGTCCAGGGTGATCCCATAATAGTGGTTTACAATTTTTGGCCAAACTAGACATTGAAATAATTTTTTTAACTAAATCTTCACTTTCGGGCACCTATAGTGGCTAAACCATGAGGAATTTGAAGATGATGAAAACTAGAGTTTCGTGACATATTTTCTATATATTCTAAATATATTTTTTTCAAAATTTTTGGAATCATATTGCACTTCTTTTTTCATCTCCCTTGAAAACTAGTTTTTTTCAAAAAACAACATTTTTAAAAAGTGATGCTCATCGTATAATGCATAACTTTTTTTCCATGAAGGATAAAATTATAATTCTTTCGAATTTAGATTTGTAACTCTGATATCTAGTGCTTCCACTTGGTTGGATAGTTTTTTGTTCAATTTTTTTTTTTAATCAAGTTTTGAAGTCAAACCAATTACAATTCAGACATAGGCAAACTGTATAATGCGTAACTTTTTTTGTACGTATCGAAACTCAATTTTATTTTATTTATCAAGGACTTCAATATCTGGTGCACTCATATTTTTTATTTTTATTTTTGATAAGTTTCTATTTTTCCACATGTGTAGAACAAAGAGCTTGATTTTTGGTGGAAAACCTACATTCACAAGAAGTAGAAAATAAATATAATAATAAAATAAAATTTATTTAAAATTATACTTTCTCAAAAGCTTATAATAAGGACTACATACTTACAAAAAGTAAATTTTAAATGAATTCATTCGATCCCCCAAAAGGTAAATGAAAAGTGGTTTTTTATCAGCATTTTGGTAGGTGTAAAGGAGACTCTGTTATAGGTATGGTTTAAAACTAGTGGGGTTCTATCCAAGGGGGTTTGATCTAAGGTAGTTTGATCAAACCATCTTCAATTGGAATGCTTTAAATGGAAATTTTTAAGGCTTAAATCATTATATTTTCTAAAAATATGTGATTTCAACAAAAATTAGAATATCTCAGAAATTGTAAACCAACTTTGTGGGATCACCCTCCACTGGGTTGTGATAGATATGGATGGCACTCTAGTTGTCACACCAAAGAGTAGTGGGTTGAGTGGAAGGAAATTTGAATTCAGTCATCAATTGACAAAGCCACAAAACCTCTTGACTAGCCAAAACTAGACCTTGATACTCAACCTCTATCAATGATAATGCAATAGCAGTCTGCTTCTTGCATGACCCATGCAATTGGACCAAAACCAAGGAAAAAGATAAAACAAAAAGTAGAATTCCAATCATTGACATCACCAACCTAATCTGAGTTAGTGAAGACCACAATCTAAGATGCTCTTGATGTATAATGAATTCCAAAATGAGGAGTGCCCTGAATGTATCTCAAGATATGTTTGGGGGTCTTCTAATGAATCTCATGAGGCTCCTTTGAGAAGTGAGAGAAAAGTCTAACCACAAAGGAAATATCAAGATGACTGTGTCAAGTACAAAAGACTGCCAACCAACTACTAATACAAGGTAGGATCAACTATAGGAGTAGTGCAATTGGTAGAGAGTACAACACCTGACTAAAATAGAGTGCAAGCAAGCTTGCAATCAGCCATGCCAAATATTTGAATCAAATCAAGAGCATACTTTTGCTAGAAAATGAAGATCACCTTAGAAGTTTGATGAACCTAAAGACCAAGGAAATAATGCAAAAGACCAAGGTTGGTCATATCAAATCATTACATCAATGCTCATTGTATATTTTGAATCATGGAAGTAGAACTCCCCATGAGAATGAAATCATCCACATAGAGCACAAGAATGAGTAGATCCTATCCATGTCTCTAAGTATAAACTATAGGATTGAAATGGAAATGACTGTAGCCTAAAGTAAGTAAGAAGTTATCCATCTTCTCATACCAAGCTCGAGAGGCCTATTTGAGACTATACAATGAATGTTGAAGCCTACAAACAAGTGAAGAGTCTTGCACAAAACCTCATGGCTTCTCCATATAAATCTCATGAAGATCTCCATGCAAGAAATCACTCTTCACATCCATGTGATACACTGACCATCCCTATGATGCAGCTATAGAAAGGAAAAGGTGAATAGAATCCATCTTGGAAACATGAATAAAGGTCTCTGAATATTCAATTGTTTCAACCTAAGAAAACCCCTTTGCAACAAGATGAGCATTATACTTTTCAATGGAACTATCTACTACATATTTGGTACAATACACCTACTTTCACCGAACCAAATTTCTTCCCTTAGGAAGAGGTATAATATCGCAAGTATGATTCTTCATCAAAGAAGAATACTTATCAGCTATAACACTATCCCACTCTAGAATACATGAAGCACCTAAAAACTTCTAAGGATCATTTGAAATAGCATGACTCAAAAGACTAATTCCTAAAGTTTGAGAATGAGTGCACGACAAGTGTTTGTGGTATCACCAACAAGAGGATCAACCTCCTCAAGAGTAACTTGAGCCCATCATGGCCTAGTGGGTGAATTAGGAGGGGATGGATCAAGACCATTATCAAAATATTCCTTGAGAAGAAAAATATCATCAATTGAAGAAGATTGAGTAGGTTGTGTTGAAGAAGAAGTTGAAGGAGGATATGTCTATGTGAAAGACTCAACAAAATGAACATCATGATGAAAATGAACCTCTCATGTGTCAGGATCAAACAATCTATATGCCTTCTCATCCTCATAGTAGCCAACAAAAAATTATTGTTGACTCTTCGAGCCATTGATTTACATTGATCATCCGAAGTGAATTCCCAAGCCTCACTACCGAATAGTCTAAAGAAGGATACATTAAGCTTGTGATGAGACCAATCCTCCTCAGGAGTCATATTCCACACTGCCTTGTGAGGCATATAACTTTTTGAATATGATTGGTTGTAATTTATAGTATCATCCCAAAATGTTGGAGCCATTGACCTAGACTTAATCAAACAATTAGCCATCCCCCTTAGAGTCCTATTTTTTCTCTTTTCCACACCAATCTATTGAGGAGTGTAAGGAACTGTGTGCTGATGAAGAATGCCATGCTCACTGTAAAAATCTTGGAAATACTCCCCCCATTATTTGTGCATATCCATCGAAGAGAGAAACTAGACTGCTTCTCCACAAATGATTTGAAGGTCTTGAAGATGGTGAGAATCTCACTCTTGAGCTTCAAAAGGTAGACCCATGTACGTCGGGAAAATCATCAATGAAGGTGAGCACATATTTAGCCCCCTAAAAAGGATTTGGGAATGACATGAGATCACTATGTACCAACTCAAGGGGTGCGGTTGCATATGTAGTGTGACCCTTAAGAAAAGGATCTTGATGTTTCTTGCCAAGAACACAACCTTGGTAAACACCATCTATGCAAGATATCTTTGGAAGACCAACCATTAAGTTATGTGCATGCATCTACTGAAGATATCTATAGTTCAAGTGCCCAAATATGTCACGCTTTCTCATTGAATCAACATGAGCAACAAAACATGAACTTGATG
The DNA here is from genome assembly GCA_007258455.2 of Sequoia sempervirens. Lineage (NCBI taxonomy): Eukaryota > Viridiplantae > Streptophyta > Pinopsida > Cupressales > Cupressaceae > Sequoia > Sequoia sempervirens. The sequence goes on from VDFB02256132.1 coordinate 119,628,668, forward strand.
AAGACTCAAATCCATCAAACCGATACAAATGGTTCTCATGGTCAACTATCCCTGTAGCAACAACCTTCTTAGGATCCTGTAACTTCCTAATAGTCACATTCTGTGGAGTAAACTCAACCAACTTCTCATCTCCAAAATGAAAAATTTGATTTATGGAAAGTAGATTCATTGAAATATCAAAAATAATAAGAACATCCTCAATGCACCCATCTACAATTTGAATGGAGCCTATCCCAAAAATTGGAATCTATGAAGAGTTCCCAGTTGCAATCTGAGAAGTAGAAGTATGAATAATGGAATCAAGAAGATCACCTGAATTGGTCATGTGATGGGAAGCACCTAAATCAAGAATCCAACTATCAGAAGATGAATGAATGTCTCGTGCTGAAAGAGCTTTCCCTTTACCCATGAAAGAAGACTTAGGCACTAAAATATTATGTTTCCTCATAGCTTCCTCCAAGGCTTTGAGTCTTTTAAAACAATGATCCTCATCATGCCCAGTTTTTCCACAAAATGAACAAGGATATCCTTTCTTTTTCTTGGACTTGGAAGAATAATCTCTAGAGGTAGAAGAAGAAGGAGATGGAGTGGAATTATGATTATTTTTCGACATCAGACTGGAGGGAGTCTCACTACCTAAAGATGATTCTATCTTGGGCTTCTTCTTATTCTTTCCTTTACCCTTGGAAGATTGAGCCATTAGAGAATAATTTTTAGAACTAGGTAGTGCATCCAACTAAATCAAATTGGCCTCCTCCCTAGTAAGACACTCACAAAACAACTCAACAGAAGGAATTTTATAATCTTTCCCGATGGCATCCATAGTAGAGTAGAAAGTAGAAGAGAATATACTTGATAAGGGCATCTTAACTTAAAAAAAATAAAGAAGATACATTCATCATTCAATTTATCATGCCCACATCCTTTTAATTGTGACAAAATCAACTTGAATTGTGCATGAAAATCTTGAATTGAAGGAAATGCATCTAGAGAGAGTGATTGTAGATCTGCTTGAAGTTGTAAGATTCTAAATTGATTGAATTTACCATATAATGCTTCAAGCTTATCACAAACATTCTTAGTTTTTTTACACTCCACAATATAAAACAAGTTATCAAATACATGTAATCCAGTGAGCCCTTTGCTTCATCCATTTTACATCTATGGGTAAATTTTCCATATTCTCTTGCGAATTCAGGTTGTTTTGCATCTAACATTGGCCATAGACCCTTAGATTGTAACAATTGAGTCATTTTTAGTTTCCATGTATGATAATTGTGTGGAGTGAGTGGTTCAATTTTCCTTAGATTTGCCATGTTGGACAAAAGAACACCAAGAGAAAGAAGGCAATGTGGCACTTAAATTGTGCCTTTTACCCCCCAAAATGTATTAAAAGTCAATTTGTAATTAGGCCCTAACAGATTAGAATGAAGAAATTTTGCAATTTTTACAAGTGACAAGCTCAAATCAACCGTTCATAACACATAGTGATTTTTACAATTTTCAGAAAAAATTTCTTGTCAAAACTGAAAATAGAGGTTACAAATAAATTCCTTACAATTTTCTCAGCAATTTCAAAGAAAATGTTTGCCAAATTTTGACTTCGTATGCAAAAGTTATGTCAGTTATAAGTAATAAATGCACCTATACCTTTAGGCTGAAAAAATTGGCAAAAAATGGAAAAATCTGCAAAAATCACTTGCACCACTGTGAAGGTCGCCAAACCAGCTTTCCCAGGATATCTTGTTTGCAAAAATTTGATACCTTGGTGCAAAATTATGAAAATTTGAAAAAAGTCCTATTTTAGGCACTTTTAAAGGCTAAGGAGGTGCAAAACTTAATCCCTTGGTGGGCTAGCCCTCAGTCCCCACATGATTGTACGTTGGGATGAGGCAAATTTTTTGGTGATTAACTAACCGCTAGCCATTATCTTCGTTTTGGTCACATGAACATGTTTATAGGTGGCAATTATAATTTTTGGCATGGTTTTCATTTATCGATGGCTTAAGGGAAGCTGCTAGTGGCTAGTTTTACTACCCTCCTAGAAGTCTATAAGTTGTCATCATTAGTGGATAAGGATGGCCACTCACAGCTTAAGCCACTTAGCAGCTAAGCAAAACTTACAAGCAACCGACCAAAGCTGATGACCAATCTGCAGACGCAAAATGAACAGTCGACAAATGGAGTTGGTGGGATAAAAAAAATAACTGGCAAAGATTCTAACTAAGTTGACAGGTCGGCCCAAGAATATTGACAAAACTCATAGGGTCGAACTGACTTAATAGTTCGTAGCAATGTCTAGCTAGAAAATTGTAAAAGAACTTGACAATATTTAATCCATGGAAAAATAAATATGCTCAAATATATTTTAAAAAATGCTCAATGTAAATATGTAAACCGCAAAAAATATTAAATAATTTATTTTTTAAATTTCGCCGATGGACCAAATTGGTCAACTGCAGAGTGGTTGAATGGTTGTGCTACAATTTTTTTTTTCCCTAAAAAAATATTTCATCAAATAGAGGCAAATTTATGTCAAAATTCATGGAATCGGCCACCAAGATGCAATGGCAAGGTTATTTTTTTCCAAAAATGCTCTTGTAAAAATTTGTTCACCATATTTGAGCTTCAAACCCTTGTTTTCCAAAGTTATAAATGGTGACCAAATTGAGTGAAACGAAAGCCAGATCTAACTTTTTTGAGCCTCTTGGACACAGTGGGACAGCCAAAAATACTACCACTATAGCCAAAAGTGTTGCAATCACCAGATCTCACCAAAAAAATTACATGCAATATAGGATTAACAGATCTTTGAAAACCCTTTTTGATTCTCAAGATTGTATTAAAACATAAGAGAAGAGCATACATGAATTTACAAGATCATAAAAGAAACTCAAATCACAATAGAAAAATTGATGGTAGAAACTCTCTAAATAAAAAGGAAGGGGCTTGCAAGATTAAAAGCTTTGATACCATGTTGAAGTGAGCAACCAAGATCTTCAATCTACAACACCAAATAACCTCCACATACAATATAGAGAAGCAACAATGGAAGATGTTATTCCACCTAACAAGAATTCAAATATGATGAAATATGATCAATATGCAATACAAGATGCAAAATATGCTAGAGATGTCTTTCTTATAAAGGAAATGGTGAGAGATAGGATTAGACAAGATCATGACAAGTGTCTTAATCCTATCACATGAGACAACTAACTCATAACTACCTAGGATAATGCAAAGTCTAGATAAGGAAACTAAGACTTCTAGAAGAAAGCTTATATCCTAAGTAAACTTAACATGTGAACTAATTACCCTAAGTCCCTAAAAAAAGAATTAGCTAGGTACAATACTTTATTCACACCAAGATAACACTCCATAAAATTTGAATGAATGGTATTTAAGTGCTCCTAATAGAGCTACACTTGAATACCACTACTTATGACTTCACTTTATAATTTTCGGGTTTACAATATTTTAAAACTATTTTTGGTTCACATTCTTCAAGTTTTGACTTGAAACAACCTTAATTAATGAACTTTTCCTTTTCCCAAGAATATATGCCTTTGTTCCTATATCTCCCTACAAGAGAGATCTAGTTTATTTCTCTTGAGTTCATTCTTAGAATCTTCATCCATATTCCTTGGTGTAGTCAGAGGTAAAGATCTTTAGAATGGTACATTAGATCCCTTCTTTTGGAAATTTTCTTTATGCTACCCCAAAGTGGGTGTCATGGAATGATATAAAAATTTATTAAAAATAATGACTCTAGAGTTAGAGCTCTTTTAACAGTCTCCTATAATTTGGATGGAGCAAAATCCTTGAATAGGCCTTTAAGTGGTTCAAATAGTCCATCATAAAAATATATCATCCTTTTCTTTGATATTTTAGAAACCATCACTACAATTATCTAAAAGTCTACTATATATGTGCTTATTGAGACCTGTTTCTTAAACTTGGAGATCTCCTTAAATTACTCTTCTTCATCCTTGAATTCAAATCTATCAAGTAATGTCTATCTAAACTATTCTAAAGTATGCACTTCAACATGCCTTGTGTGGTGAGGACATGCTACCACCAATCATAGAAAATCCCTTCTAAATGTAAAGATCTATCATTGGGAAAATTAATCATTAGAATACCTTATAGGTTGGCATGATATTTAGGTCTAATATCAATATAATGAACCCCCAAAAAAATTATTGATTTAACTATTTTAACAAGAGCTTGTAAAATCTAAATTTACATATGGGGCCATAAAAATATTAAATTTACAATAAACTATGAAATACATCAAAATGTGTTGCAACAAAAATATAACATCTATAACAATATTAATAAAAACTACATTACTATACACAAACCCATAATGAAATTATAAATTTATGCATATTTGGTGTACCTCTAATACTTGAAACCAAAGGGTTTTTGTCCTCTAACCTCCAAAAAATCTAAGTGTCTTCATCCTTAAATCTAATTTGTCAAATACAAGGCCCTAAAAATTGTTAACAAGGCTTTTCAATATAGAATGTATGATGGTGAGTGAATGCATCTATTCCCTTTGTATAATTAAGACCAATAGTTGGTAAGGAATTAGACAAAGTTGAGGGGCTCAAATTGTGCATGCATTGAAATAACATTAAATTTTGATCCTTTTCCTTCTCAAAATTAAATTTGAATTCACCTTTTCCACATGGGTCAGATAAATTAAACTTTCTAACTAGTTGCATTACTACACAATTCATAAACTCACGACCACTATAACTCAAAAAAATCATCACTCATTGTCTCTTCTTTAATTCTTCCCACTTCGTCTCTTTCCTTGTCTTCATCTAGTTGCACTTTTGTAAAGTTTACAAACTTGAAAACTTTGTGATTTTGCAAACCTAGTACCTTTTTTTTAACTCTTTCACACTTTCAATGAACTGGAAAACATAAGAACCTTGTCCTAATTTCATTTATTTCATGAACCTTGAAACTTACCTTACTTTGTTGCACGCTTGAAGAGCTCATGAACTCACAAACCTTGTGATAGACTAAATGTTGTTGCACTTTTTGTGAACCAACAAACTTTGTAAAAAGTGTAACTTTCCAGCCTTAAAATTCTTTCATTTGGTTAGCATCTTGACTTACAATTTTCTTAAGGTTTGGGTAACTTCACAAATAAACATCAAATCAATTGTTTTCTAATTTTTATACTTTAACCCATCAAAAATAGGGAGTGGGATGATATTACCTCTAATTTGGGAATGTCCAGAAAGGAGACATTACATGTGAAGGAACAATTGTAAATAAGGATAATTTTCATGTTGTGTTTGATCAAGTCTTACATGATTAGATAATAGGTTATAGGAGCCATTTTTTAGTCTTGCTTGTCAAATTTGATAAGGATGGTGCCACTCATGAATTATTCTATTTCAACTCCTATTTTATCTTTTTTTATTTTTATTTAGGTATCACACTAAGGGAGGAGATCCTACTTTATCTTTTTATAGTTCTTTGCAACTCGTTAGAAAGCTTCTCATTTCTATCATGCTAGTAAAGATATTGGTAAAAATGGATGAATAGAGCTTATGAAAGTTGTCGTCAAAATTATTTTGTTGTAGGTTGAAGGTAAAAGAAGAAATTGGATTTTTTTTTATATAGATTTGGATCCTAAGGGAGAAGTTTAGAGTCGTTAGTTAGATATAGTGTAAGGATAGGGTTATTTATTTTTTATACAAATGTTAATATATAGTTTTTACATTTGATATTTTTTGGATTTAGATAAAATAAAAAAATAATTTTGTAAGGGAAGATACTATCCAAAATTTTCCAATTCATTTATATGTAATGATGTCTTTTCATGGTTGGAAAATCAACATGTTGGGTGTTTCACAATTTTCCTATAAAATAAACATGTTTAGTATTAAATGGCTTGATATATGTTTTTGATTTAAATAATTAGTAAATTTTAGTCTCTAAGAGTGTTCATGCTATATTTGAATTAGTAAAAAAGAGAATTCAATTAATTTACAAAATTAGTACAAAAACATGATTTATGTAGTCCTATTAAGGACTACAAAGAGTTTGATCTCTTTAGAGAATCTTTAAATTTAGTTTCCTTGGTTTCTTAGAGACCTCATAAGATTTTTTTAAATAATTTTTTAGTATAAATATAAGGAGAATGCTACCCTTCATTCGGTTCCATATTCTTGAGTATATAAGTACCCTTAGTTGTATCACCAACTCAACTTAGACATGTCTGCTATATTAGGTCTTTTGATATCAATGAATTTACTAATGCGATATGTGAAAAGGGCCTTATTTTGAGTCAATGATGTTAGGGTAGTTGGTACATTTGTTCTTTTAACCTCATAAAACTAACTTTATTATGTTTTAAATATGATTGTGATGATACAACACATGTTTTAAATATTTATTATATTCATTTAGGTAGCATTTGATAGTGACTTGCATTTGTTCAAGATCATATTCATGATTGCACTCTAATTAGAGTAGATTTGATAGTTAGATTGAACACATACTTTTTTTTTTTTGGAATATGAATATAAACCCAAATTTCTTTTAGACAAATTAAAAAAAAAAATCTTCTACATTAAGAAAATAATTATTCTTAAAATTGACTTTTATGTTTGAAATAATAAACAATATATAATAAAATAAAATTAACCATGAAAATATTGACAAAAAAATATTATTAGTTTTAACAATGACATTTGTGGACTATAAGTACTCAAATGATATTTTAATTTTTTTCTAAATTAGGTCTTTGTAATATTCCATTAGCCATCTTTTGATTATGCCAATCTCCTTCTTTCGAACTTGTACAAGCCATTTTGGATCCTCTATGGTTGCAAATCTAAGATCTACATGATGTGCCCCTGCAATTCATTCATTCCAAATATGAGTTTCTAATGGTAAATACCAAATAATTTATTTAATCAAATAAATAAAATTGAATTCAAACATACCCTCCTTAACAATGATTGTCGCAATGCTTTCATTTAAATCTTCTAATACCCTACAATATAAATTCAAAAATGTTTATAACAATCACATATTTGTGTTTAAAAGAAATAATAAAAATGACTTAATACACTCTAATTCAAAAACCCATTATAAATAAGGTTGTCATCTCACCCTCCATTGCTCCAAGGATCTCTCAATCCATTAGAAAATATTATATTACTTCCAAATCGCTTAAGTACCCTCTTGATATTCTGCAATGCATGTATGTGAGTAATGCATAATGATGCATATAATTTCTTCAAGGATCTTGAATGAGATTCAAAATATTAGAATTCCAGAAATTAGAAGGTAAAATCTCATGATAGTTGAATGTAGATACATAATTAAAATAATTATCATTCGACTGTACTTACATGGCCACCAAATTCGGTCGTGATCCAGTGTGGCCTTGGCTCAATTCCATTTGCATCTGCGCAACTTTGCATCGTCTCTGTATAGTTGAAAGTGCCTCCAGGGAACATACTTTCTATTGGATCATCACCCATTGGCATTAGCATCTCTGTGCAATACTACACCACAACAAAGAAACACTCCCTTTACACACTACCCTAAAAAATCCTTTGAAACAATTATATGGTTAAATAATAACAAAAGATTGAACCTGAAAACCCCAGCCATTCTCTCCATGGGGATCACTGGATCCCAGATCAAAGCAACTCATGTTCCCCGTATAGTTATAAAATATGTTTGCTGCTCCATATAGTTGGTTTAGAATATCAGTTCCATTAGATGGATTGTCTATTGCCTTACACATCTACACAAACAAGAGAATCATCAAGAAAATAATTTAAAGATGAAGACCTTTTATTTAATGTCAAAGAATCAATTGACTCTAAGCTTAAGCAGTATTGCCAATTGCAAGGCTAGTCCATACATAAATAATGAAAAGAAAGCTCTTTAAAAATTTGAAGAAGATTTTGCAAAGATATTTCGAACCACTCTGTTATTCATCACAGCAATGAGATAAATTCGATCTTCCTCATAATTAGATTTCAGAGGTGAAGATGACAAATTATTACATCATAGTCATTGATTTTTAGAACCAAGACCAGATTTTGAATATACTTCTCCATATGTAAAGTTTGTTTATTTTCTCAATAAAGACTGTAATGATGATAAATGGGTATGAAATTTCATTACTTGTTTCACTGGATAGGCTGGCAGATTCTGAATAAAGTTAGCAGGGGTTGGATAATCTGTTTCTGCAGCTACAAAGTAAGCTCCATCCAGCCACCCTTCCACACCATCAACGTCACTATCTCTGAACCAATACCAACAAATTTTCTATGAGAAAAAGATTAAAGAAATATTAGACAATATTGTACAAAGATTCTCTGGTTTTACTGGCAAAGTCTGAAAGATTCTTTGAGGGATCTTCTGCCGCTTGGAGTTGATGACATCTCCTCCAATATCTTCCACGATTTCTTTATTACATTGTAGCAGTTTTCGCTTTCACTCTACCAAAACCAAAAAAAATAAATTAAATGCCCAACCAAAAAAATCAAAAGCTAATTTAGTGAGTTCTTAAGCAAATCTTTTAATTTCAATCTTGCAAACTGTGAAAAGAGTGGAATATAAATTGGACGGCTGTAGGAAAATTCACCATCAGTAATTTATCGTCAACAATTTACCGTCAGTAATTCATCGTTGTGACATATTCATTGTGTATACAATTCACCTCCACCAATTCATCATCATGGAATATTCACCACATATACATTTTTTCAATATTGAAGTGACTAGCACCCAAAAAAACCAGTACAGAGATTTTGTTGAGTGTATAAAAAAGTGGCTTCAAACAAATTCACCGTCAAGAAATTCACCTCCAACAATTCATTGCCATGACAACTCATCTTGTGGAAAATTCACTGTGAGCAATATGATATGAATTGCTGGTGGTGAATTTTCCACGAGATGAATTTGTCATGGCGATGAATTGTTGGAGGTGAATTGGAGGGGAATTTGTGAATTTTTATAGAGTCAAATAAAAGTATACACAGCGATTATACCATGACGATGAATTACAGGTGATGAATTGTGTACGTGATAAATATGTCGCGACAATAAATTTCTGGTAATGAATTGCTGACGTGAATTGCCGTGATGAATTTACCTGAACCCAAATTGAACATAACAAGGGAAGAATTGTTAATACCCTAAAGTCGTTTGAAACGATGTTGGCGAAACCGTCTGGATTTACGATGTAATCGAAAGCCAAGATCGGAGCCGACGATGCCAATGCCCCAATTGCAATGTGTGGGTACTTCAGTCTGAACCACGCCGCTAGCACTGCAAACCCATTTCATATATACCCATATAAACAAGTTTTCATCACTGTATTTTGAAACTCATAACACAATTACTGGAACACACTTACTTCCACCGTAAGATCCTCCGAACACAACCACTGGTGAATCCTCTGCTGTCAAATTCTTTTTGAGATCTGTAATTAATATAGCAAAATCAGCCAAAGCTTGAGTGGAGCTTAGATAGCCCATTGTGGTGGCATTGCTGTAAGCTACATCTTCACTCCCGAATGGCATTGATTCACCATAGTAACGGTGCTGAAATCAATGAAAATTCATATTGAAATCTGCCTACTTTGTCTAATAAAGAATAAAGTAGAACCATATGTAGAGCAGAGTAGAGCAGAGCATACCTCAATGAAGAGGAGAAGAGCCTTGAATTGAGGTGCAATGTCGAACATAAAGCCGGTGTTTTCAGTAAACCATTCAATATATCCTTCGTTTCCTGTATAAACGAAGATGGGAGAATTGGATGAAGCGCCGCCCCAGTGCAGTGAGTTAATGAGATATTTCTGTTGGAAGGTGACATAGCTGTGAGGTGTGAAGCTGAAATGGTCCAAAGTTTGTGTGAAGTATTTGACATCATATTGTACAGAGGGAGAAGAGGTAGAGGGAAGTGCACGAGTCTTCCGTCCCATGAGTTGGTGAGGATGAGGAAGGGAAGCAGAGGGCACAAGTGGAAGGCCAGCCAATACAACAAATGTACAGAAGAGTAGGCACCCCGCCCTACAGATAGCCATTGTATGGAAATTCTTTTCTTGAGTTATCCACGTTTGTATGGCATTTATGTCATATCAGAGAAAGATGCATAAGTCATATAAGACATCGTTGCCTTTATTTTGTTTTTTTCTTCCTGATTTTTCCTTCATACGGTTGTATGCCTAGTTACCATCGCCTTTCTTTTATTCTTTCTTTCCTCATTTTTTTCTTCATTATGCATGTTTGTCTAGTACTCGTCGCCTCTTTTGTCCTTTTTCCTTGAATTTTGCTCCATATTTTTTTATAATTTTTCATTATCATATATTTCTTTTTATTGACATCTTGTTACACTAACATATATATATTATTCTATTATGGGAATTATGGACGGGCGGGAGAAGCAGGAGAATGGGTGGGAGAAGCCGAATTTTGAATCTTTGAGCAATGGAGCAAATCGTTGCAGAGCAGGCTCTGAGGATTCGCAGGTGGAATCAACGCAAGTTTTGAGTGGTAAGCAAGGTAAGGAGGAATCGGAAGAGAATGACCCCGGAAAAAAATATTCAAGTGGACCCGGGGGGGAAGGTTGACCTGACTGATAACTCTGTTGGGAGCACTAAAGGATAGGAGGTTGAAAAAACCAAAAACGTAGTGGGGGCTGCTGGAGGGGAAGGAGCTAAACTAAAACCATGGTCGTCTCTATTTGGAGTTAAAACTAATGGTAAATCAGTGTTCCCTCCAGTCAGCAACATTTCCGATCTGGCAAAGGGTAAATTTGCCATTTTTGTCCCTGACTCGGTCATTGATCACAATATTTCTCTAATGGACAGAGCACTGGTTGGAAAATTTATGGGCCCTAGACCAAATATTGAAATTGTTAGGGCTTTTGTTAAAAAGAAGTGGAGAACCAATGGCCAAGTTACTATTTATGCTCTTCCTAAGGGCTACTTTGCTTTTGAGTTTACCTGTAAGGAAGATATTTTGGTTGTGAGGAGTGGAGGTCCCTGGGTTATTGGCAAGTCATCCTTGGCTCTAAAGAAATGGACCATGAATCTAGACCTTTCAGATTCCATTTTTTTAAATGTCCCAATGTGGGCTAGACTTCCTGGTCTCCCATTGGAATCTTGGAATGAGGATGTCTTCAGTGGCTTGGCTAATTCTTTTGGTGAGCTTCTATCAATAGACCCGATGACGGAGGCCAAGAAAAGGCTAGTGTTTGCTAGAATCTGTGTGGGTGTGTCCCAGAATGCTGACCTACCGTCATCTATTGAAATTCAATCGAAGTTGGGTACCTGGGTTCAAGCTATTGAGTTTGAAACGATTCCTTTTGCTTGCTTTAAATGTAGAAAATCAAGGCATTGGACAAAGAAATACCCACTCAATGCCAGCATTGTGAAAGAGAAACCCCAGCCCAAATCGAGAGTAGTCTGGAAAAGGAACCCGAAGGGGATGGAAAAGAGATCAAAGGAAATAATATTGAAGAGTTTGAGGGTAAGTCGTCAGAGGAACTTAAGAAAGCCCCTAGAAATATGGAAGATGGGGAGATTTAGGTTGATTTGGAGTTTGAAGTGCCTCATATTAGCAAGATAGAGGTCACAGTTATTGGCAAGGTGGATGGAGAGGATGGCTTGGAAAGAGGAGAGTGTGGCCTTGAGAATCAGGAGCATCTAGAAAATAAGCTTGAGAATGAAATAGGAGGGAAGGAGGATAGTGAGATTGGCCTGGAGGATATTCCAAGTCAAGGATCTAGTTTTCCGATAAAGGAAGTTAATATGTCGCTAGCTATTGGGGTTCCCATCATGTCCTCAACTTTTGGAGGAAGAGGCCTTTCTAGTCATGTGTCTATTCAGGAATCAGAATTAGTAGATTCTTAGGAAATTGTTAAGGATACCTTTGGAGGTTCGAGCTAGACTCTAGAGAACTCGAGTGAGAATTCGACCCAGTATAACAATGGTTTGATGGATACCCTTCCATTGAGTCAAAAGGGGCTCTCAGATAAGGAGTGGGAGTCAAGAAAAGATAATGATAGTATAGAAGATACTGATAGAGACGATTTCTCCTCTTATACCAGGAAGAAGAAGAAAAACAAACAACAGAGTACACCGAAAGGTGTCTCAACCAAAACTAGAGCTAAGGTAGATTGTGGGGCCACAAAGAGTACTCAAGGAAGAAGATCTGCAAGATGGCATGGGGAGCAAGAAAGATTTCATGATATAGTGGATGGGGTTCAGAAAACCATTCCCGAGATTTGCAAACTTTAATCCCCTGGTAAGACATGAAGATTATGTCATGGAATATGAGGGGGTTGAATAGCCTCCATAAGCAGGATGTGTTGCACAATTTTGTTAGGGATCATAAAACAAATATTTTACTTGTCCAAGAATCCAAAATGCCTAAAGAGAAAGTGGAAAATATTAAAATGTTTAAGTTTTGTGGGGTGCATGGTAATAGTTCTAAAGGTGTCTTAGGGGGAATTGTTACCTTTTGGAATTTGAACTTTATCAAAGGGGAGCTTCTGTTGGAGAGCACGAATCATGTGACTACAAGATTTACCCATAGCAAAGACAATTTTTGCTAGATATAGTCCAACATCTATGCCCCAAATGGGAAAGGAGCCAGAAAGACTTTTTGGCAAGAGTTAGCAGCTTTCTGTAGGAAATTTGGTAATGAAATTTGGGTTGTTATGGGAGATTGCAATACCCCTCTTCAGGGAAATGAGAAGTTCAGGTGATCCCAGGTGAATTTGGAAAGTAAAATGGACATTATGGACTTCATTAATAATTAGGCACTGACTGACCTTAAGCTGTAAGGAGCCTCTTATACTTGGTCAAATCGAAGAATTGGTAAGGATTTGATTCAGGTAAGATTAAACAGAACTTTAATTTTTGATCAATGGTTTTTAAATTATTTTTGTTCCTTAAAAGATCTCTCAAGGGTGGGCTCTAATCACTATCCAATTAGTTTTTTGGTGGATCCTATCTTGTCCAAGAGGAATTTCCCCTTTAGATTTGAACGCATGTGGCTTTCCCACCCCCAGCTCCTTGAGGAGGTGAAGAGGTGGTGGAATATCTTTGTTGATGGGACTGCTATGTTTAGGGTTGCCAAGAAGCTGAGGGAAGTCAAAAATAAGATTAGAAGATGGAATAAGGAGAATTTTGGTAATATCTTTGGTATCAAGTCTGAATTATAGTTTGAATTGAAGGATATTCAAGAAAAAATCTAGCTTGAGGGATACATTGCTAATAACAGGATGAAATAAAATTAGTTGCTTGTGAAGATGCACAATATAATAACCAAAGAAGAGGAGTTTTGGAGACAGAGATTTAGGGCTCTGTGGCTTTCAGTGGGAGACAAAAACACTAGATATTTTCACATGTTTGTGCTGAAACATAGGGCTGCTAATAGGATCACTCACATTGAGTTCAATGGAGTCCGTTTTGAGAAGGATGATGACATAAGAAGACAAGTTGTCCTTTTCTGTAGCAATCTTCTTTTGGCGAGTGATGGAGCTAATCATGCAATGCAAGATTATCTTTCAGAGGCTATCCCTAAACTTGTCAAGGATGAAGATAACAATATGCTAACTACCATTCCATCTAGGGAAGAAATTAAGAAAGTTGTATTCTCTTTTGAAGGCAATAAGGCTCTAGGACCGGATGGGTTTCCTATGTTCTTTTTTAGTGGTTCTGGGAGATTGTCGAAGAGGATGTGGTGAATGTTGTAAAGGAGTTCTTTGGCTCAAGGAGTCTCCTAAAAGAACTAAATGCTACTTTCCTGGTCCTCATCCCTAAATTCCCTAGAGCTGCTGACTTTGAAGCTTTCAAACCTATAAGCCTTTGCAACTCCTATAAAATTATCTCTAAGGTGATGACTTCGAGGATTCTGATTATTTTTCCTTCCCTGATTTCTCCTCAGTAGAATGGCTTCGTTCCTGGAAGGCAGATCCTTGATTCAATTATTATTGTCCATGAAAATGTCCATTCTCTCATGGAATCTAAGTCTAGAGGTTTCCTTCTTAAATTGGACATTTTGAAAGCTTATGATCATGTTGACTGGGATTTCTTACTCAAAATCATGAAGGCATTTGGTTTTAGCAATAGAGTCCTCCAAATGGTTGGTCAACTCATTTCAATTGCTTCCATAGCTATCATGGTGAATGGGTCTCCTTCACATTTCTTTAAGAATTCTAGAGGCTTAAGGCAGGGAGATCCCATTTCCCCTATTTTATTTACCATTATGGCAAAATGCCTTGGGAGGAACCAGAAAAGAAGGGTTGATCAAGGATCATTAGTAGGATTGAGGCCTTCCTCTAGTAATTTGGTTTGCTCTCACCAATAGTTTGTGGATGATACCATTTGATGGGGAGATATACAGTGGCTGAAGCTAGGAATCTTAAAAAAGTCCCGAATGATTATGAGAGGGTGTCTGGTTAGATGGTTAACAGATAGAAAAGTTCCTTATTCTTCTTCAACACTCTGGAGCCTAGACAAAATGAGATTTCCAGAATTCTCGGATGCAGAATGGATTCTTTACCTTCTATTTATCTTGGCTTTCCCTTGGGCCTTAAGCCTCCTGAATCCTTTTGGATCTCTTTGGTTGATAGGTTTAGCAAAAATCTTGTTGGATGGAAAGGAGCTCTTCTTAGTCAAGCAGGTAAAATTAAACTTCTCAAAGCTACTGTTTAGAACCTTCCAATCTATGCTTTAATTCTTTTTAAAATACCTTCCAAATATGCGGATCTGCTATTGAAAAAATCCAAAAATGCTTTCTTTGGTTGGGAGTTGAAGAAAGAAAAAGAATTCCTCTTATTGGTTGGGACTCTGTTTGTAAACCCAAAAATTTGGGTGGTCTGGGTCTTTGAAGGATTAGAATGATGAATAGGGATCTTCTTGCTAAGAAAATCTAGAGAGCTTTCTCATCTAATGGAGAGTGGAACGATATTTTAAAGAGAAAATATATGGAAAATATTGGTTCTAAGACTCTGCTTGATTCTCCAAATTTGCCTCGTGGTTCGGCTCTCTAGAATGATATGATCAGAGGGAGAAACATTATTGATATGGGAGTTGGATGGAGCATAAGAAATGGGAAACAAGCTAGGTTCTAGGAAGACAAACGGTTAATGAAGAATCCTTTAATTTCATTCCAAAGCTTTAATGGATGGGTTGATATCTGCAAGGCCAATATTGGGACTCGTGTTAAGGACTATTGGAGAAATGGTGGATGGGTGAATCTATTCCAGATCAATGTGGACCTTGCGCCGATTCAATCCTCTTTGTTGGTTGTTAGAATGGGGTCTAGCCAGCAGGATGACCTTTTGGTTTGGATGGCTAACCCTTCAAGTAGCTACTCAGTCTCTTTGGATGTTTCTTTATTGTCCCTTTCTCCTACCCCCCATCCCTTTTGGGCTAAAGCTTGGATTAAACACCTAACTCCTAAGGTTAACATATTCTTTTGGATTCTTCTTCAGAATAAAGTGCTCACGGTTGATAATCTCTGTAAGTGTGGCTTCCAGATCCTGAATCAATGTTACCTATGTAAGGAAGAAGCAGAAACTGCTAACCATTTATTCCTCCACTGTCCGTATGTGGCTTCTATATGGGTAAGATTTCTCTCTCTGGAATCTCTCGTGGGTTTTTCCTGGCTCTATTGAAGACCTTTTTATTTAGTGGAATGCCCCCTCCTTGAATCTTTCTATTCGTAGACTTTGGTCTTTTACTTTCCCTTTTATAGCTTGGGGTGTGTGGAAGGAGCACAATAATAGGATCTTTAGGGACAAGGAGGCTCTAGAGGATATTGTGTATGAGAAAACATACAGGTTAATTGTGGAAAATATTAATAATATCCCAAATCAAGAGACTAAGATGGAGATTGTGGTTTGCTCTAACTACAACCTCAAGATCGCTAAAGATTGGAACATTAAAAGTGATATTTCTAAGGCTTCAAGACTAGCGAAAAAGAACTAAGAAGGGGTTAGTTGGAGTCACCCACCTAGGGAATGGATAAAGGCTAATTTTGATGGGGTGGCTAATGGAAATCCAGGGCCGACAGGGAGTGGAGGTGTGATTAGAGATTATAATGGCAAGTTTGTGGCGGTAGTGGCTATCTCCTTGGGCGCACAATCCAATCACTTAGCTGAAGCTATTGGAGCTTTCCAGGTTATCAACCTTGCTAATAGATTGAACTTTAGGGTAAGTGCACCAAGATGGTTCCCAAAAAAGGGGCTTAAGTGGCCACTTTTTTTCTGAAATCAGGAAATACTGACCTTGGACGTGAAATTGAGGATAGCTACACTCAAATTTTTTTGATGGAACAAAAACAAGGACCGCAGTGCTCCGAGTCTACTTTCTAAACTACTAATTTATTTTGAAAATGGTTGAGATTAAGGGGTTCAAAAGAGGGACACACACAAATTGCTGTTGTTTCTGGAAAAACATAACATAGCAACTCTTGTGTGACCCGAGCACGGTGAATTTTTGTAGTATTTTTAAAATCGCTCTAGTCAGAAGTTAGATAATAGTATGTAGTAAGGACTGGATATTTTCTGATAATTTTTTAATGAATATTTGATTTTTTATTAATTTTCTAAGTGGGCACTTCCTAAAAAGCAGAATTTTGGCCGTGCTCCCCCTCAAATTTTTTGAAACTGAAACTAATAGATTTTTAAAATTTTTTTTCTTTTAAATTGTAGAATGGAGCCTAGTTTCTAAAAAATATAATTTATTTCAAATTTTGATGAACGGTTAATTTATAGCTTAAAAAAAAATACTCAAACATCCTTTTGAAGAAAACGGACATACAAACAAAAGAAATTATGGATGAAAGGCTTAACATTGTTAGAAAGTGAAAAAAATTACATCGTTGGAAAGCTAATAAAGAACCTAACATTACCCATGTCTTCAATTTTTTTGATATTGAACCAGATGCAATCT